>JANHGB010012767.1:0-25924 GCA_026283785.1 Coracopsis vasa | reverse complement strand
AGCCGTAGAAATGGAGTTGAGCATCCTTGCTTGCAGAGACTTGAACATGAATAATATATAATTGTAACTGAGATGATAAACTGCATCATACTTTGGCATGTTTTAGGATAAAATGTTCAGTCAGAACTTATGCTTCGACTGAGTTGTTGGAAGAGAACTTTTAGTGCAGGAGGTAGATAGCTTAAAAAAAATATTAATCACTAAAATAATTAAATCTTGCCAAGAAAGTCAGGGAAAAGAATCTATAATTTTATTTTCCTGTTCTTGCAAATAAAATTTATATTGGTTAACTTAATGCATGGAGAGTTTGAAAAAAAGAATGAAGGTTACTTGACCTTGTCTTAAGGGACAGAAAGGATTGGCTTGGATGTGTAAACTGGAAACAGTTTGTAAGACTTGTTAAGATGCTGCTTCACACATACACAGGTGTGTTAGTATTCTCATGCCTTTTGTGTGTGTGCCTGCCGAGAACAGGTCTTGCAGCTGATTGGGCATGGACCTGTGTTGGACTACTAGATCTGGCCCTATTCATCTAATAGAGAGGTGGTTTTGTGATATAGCTGATTAACAGCTTTCTTTTTCTTATTTTTATTTATTTATTTATTTATCTAAAGCAATGTCTGGGTAGTGGCTGTATTGGAGTTAAAATGGAGTTTCTGCCATGCCCCTTTATGTTTTGTGTTTGAGGAACAAAGAGTGTTTTCAAAAGAGAATGACCATATACAGTCTGGCCAAAATTGTCCCTGAATCAGGTACCTTGTTTTGGACAGTGGCAACAGCTTTTGTCTAGGAAAGCATGAAAATTCTGAATGTGGTTTGGTGCTTCAATAAAATGCTCTCTACCTTTCAAAGCCTTGTGGTAAATGGAAAACATAAGGTCTTGGCGCTAAGCCAAAGTAGGCTTTTTTAAAGACTGTAAGGTGGAAAGTAGTCGTGTATTAATACGTGATTTCAGTTTAACCATGGCTTAGCACAAGATATGTGTTGTGGTAAATACTGGAATTTAAATACCAGTTCTGTTTTATGGAAATTAAAGTCCTTTAGAATTTGCTTCTGTTTTGTCTCAGTGATAATGAAATACTTGGGTATTTTGGTTTATTTAAACATTTGGCAGCAGGCAGAAAAAAAGAACCTATTCACCATCTCAGAAGGTTGTAATCACACAATTGTGCGAGGAAAATATGAGCAAGGTTCCCTCTTCCTCCAGTAGGTTTCCTTGTGATTTTCTCCATGTCTCATTTGCTTGTCTTCAATAACTGTCAAGCCTAGCATTGCAGTTACGGGAGGGGAGGAGCAAGAGGGAATGAGGGAGGGGGTTGTGGGTTTTAGTTTGATGATTTTTAACTGCAATTCTGGGCGTATGCAAGAGAGCTTCTCAAGGAGAAGCACTTGTGCAGGGGTGTCGTAGGAACAGTATTTCTGTGGGGCTTACCAGAGCTTACTGTGGGGCTCACAAGCGCTATAACACTGTTTCCTTAAGTGCTTCGTATCTTTCAGGGATCAGATTTATTTAAGGCAAAGAAGGGCTAAATCCTGCTGATGCTGCAACATGCCTATCACATTAGAACAAAAAAATCCTATTTGAACTACTGCGATGTTTTTCTGTTTACTTCCATCATATTTAGGAAGCCGGGTACTGCATCAAATAGAAATTATTTGAAAGATGAAGCATAGTCACTGTTTTCACTTTGCTTAGTTTATTTGTAACAGTGAAGGCCAACAGCTTGTATCTTTCCTATTCTTTTCATAATTCATGTCTTTTTGATCAGTTATAGGATAATTTTCCATTATTATCCTACTTTTTAATGGTTCTTTATAGTCCATCTGTATCCCCCGCTGTTAGTATCTTTTAACATATTGTATCTTTCTATTTTCTTCTGATAGTCTAAATTATTTTTCCACATCTGACCAGTTTGCCACCAAAAAGTGTAAAACTTGTTTGCTATGTTGTTTTCACAAATTTTTTTTTAAAGTTCAGAATCTTAAGCCCTGGAAATATATATAGGTGTGTTTCTTCTTATACAGCTGAAGATACATCAACCTTTTATAATTTTTATGAATACTCATGAATGTCTATTCATTAACTAGAAAGAACAAGTTCATTAGTGTAATAATATGATAAATGCTGTTGAACTTTTCTGCAGAATTCCTGGCAGTTTCATTAAATATGAATAATTTAATGGTCTTTAATTAAACTTTCATGCACTGTTCACGAGCAGGTTAGTTTTAACTCTAATATGTAACTCTAATTAACACAATATATTGTAAGATATATTGCCACAGGGAGGTCTAATTTTTAAATACAGACTTTTTCCAGTTTAAATGTCAAAATACCATAGAATTTTAAGACTAGCAAAAGCAAGCTTCTGTGTCATCTCTTAAATAGTGTGTCATTCTTTATTACGAATACATTTCACAAATATCTTAAAGTTACTATTCCTTCTCTCATTGTTTTAGGGTAGTCAACCCCTTTTTAACATTCTAATGAACAGTCGAATCTAAAAAAAAATTCCTATCACACTATATTATTTTTTTACAACATTCTTGTAAGGAGGTACATGAATTGGCTATGAATTTTTATGAATTACTTATGTAAGGCACCACACTTGTGTCTGCTAATACCTAACTGTCATGGTTTAAGCCCAGTCAGCAACTCAGCCACGCAGCCCTTGCTCACTCCCCCTGCTTCCTGCCCGCCCTGCTCCCGGAGGGATGGGCAGGAGAATCGAAAGAATGTAACTCCCACAGGTTGAGATAAGAACAGTCCAGTAACTAACATATAACACAAAACCACTACTGCTACCATCAATAATAATAATGATACAGGAAATAACAAGAGAAGAGAATACAACCGCTCACCACCCGCCAACTGATACCTAGCCCGACCGAGCAGTGATCTCATCCTTTCGGGTAGCTGTCCTCAGTTTATATAGTAGGCATGACATGCTGCGGTATGGAATACCTCTTTGGCTAGTTTGGGTCAGGTGTCCTGCCTCTGCTTCTTCCCGGCTTCCCCTCCTCCCTGGCAGAGCATGAGACTCAGAAAGTCCTTGGTCAGGGTAAACATTACTGAGCAGCAACTGCAAACATCGGTGTTATCAGCGTTGTTTCCAGGCCGAAAGTCAAAACCACAGCACTGCACCAGCTACTAAGAAGGAGAAAAAATGACTGCTACTGCTGAACCCAGGACAAACATGCAGCAGGAAGATCCAGCTTTCCTATTTAAATCAGTTGTATTTGCTCGACTCTTATCTAATATGTATGCCCCCTTTCATGGTTACATAGTTATGTTTATATTGAGGAAGCCCAAATTCCACATGCATCCTCAGGTCTAGTGTTCTCGCCTGCATGAAGGCTTTACCTCTCTTTTTTGTTTTGCCACCCAGCTAATGGGTAATATTAGAAACGAGAACACAAGCAGAATTTAGGCTCTCTTCTTGAGAGCTTTTCTGTACCTAGAGTTTTGGAGTATGCTACTCGAAAAGTTTTGACAAAGGCATATAGAGTTTGAATTGATCTTCAGTGGTTCTAATCTATTACAGTAAAATAAGTGAATGCATTCTTTGTTTTATACTTGCACCTACCCATTCCAAGTAAAGCAAAACCTCAGCAAGATCTCACAATTTTGTTTGGCACAGTACAGAGGCTTTAGGTCTTGGAAGTACACAATAACAAGAAGCAGGCTCTTAGGTTTCTCTAGAAATTCTCCCAGTTGTAATTTTCTTACTTAGACTGAACAGCTCTATAGCACTAAGTTAATTTTCCCAACTTTTCACTCCTAATTAGAAAATACTCTTCTCTGGTTTTGCTCACTTTTGTTCTGGTGATATTGTGCATTACTGAAGAAGATATTTGGAAAAGATTTGAGGTTTTGCAGATCATGAAGCCATTAAGATAGTGGTGCTCATAATTGCATTGTAAATTTTCTTGCTAGAGGTTTGAATAAGTGCACGTAGAAGAATTATATGGGAAAAATAATAACAAATCCAGGACAGATATTGATCAGTCAGGCTTATTTTATGCACTAATAATACAGAACCATGACATAACTTTGAAACTTTTCTACAATGTATTTTGCTTCTGGTTTAGATCCCTGAAAAAATGTACTGGGTGTTCCTTTGCTTTCTCATGTGTGCATGAGAAAAGCAATCCTCACTGGGAATCAGATATTTTTGTGTTGCACCTAGTGTTATGGGCTATGGCTGATATCTCTAGCTGACAAGATGTAGCTATGATGAAAATAGCCTTTCATTAGCACTTCAGTTCTATCCAGAGAATACTTTTGCATATTCACAGGTATTATTTCAATTACTGCTAGTAAGTAGGAGCAAAACTAATAGAAGTTTATGATTCAGTGACTCCTGTGATGCCAAACCAATAGGCTTTTGATGGAAACTGGAACATGAGTAGTTCATTTCAGTAGTTATTGGGTGCTGAGTCTGTTCAATGTAAAATATTAATGATCCCCTCCAGGTGTCTCTTTTATTCACTCCTAACAAGCATTTGAATGAGCTACATTATTCACCCTGTGTTTTAAGATATTTTTTGCTTCTTCCAGGGGCAGTATGAAGTTGAGTAAATTGAGTTTTCCAAGGGGCTAACAGGTTCTCCTTCAGTGCAATCTATTGCCTGAAAGCTACTTCAAGTTTGTACGATCCCTCCACATTACAGGTATGTTATGTGGAGAGCTTTGGCTGTGTATCAACACTGCAGTGGAGTTACTTGCACTATAGTGTAGTATTCCATATGAAATACTAATCTGCTTGGAGGCTTTCATCTCCCTGAGTTCAGCGGAAAAATTACTGTATATTCTGTGAGCAAGAAAATCAATGAGGCTCATCCAGATCTCAGATATGTGAGTCCTATAGCTCAGGGTAAAATTGCCATTGGAAAAAGTTTTTTTTCTGATATGAAATCTTCTGATGCAGTAAAGGTGCTGAACTCAACAGTATGCAAATTAGTGCTACCAGTGTACCAACAGCTACAGTTTTGCAGAAAACTATTTCAAATTTTTGCTTCTGTGGGACTTGGAAAGAGACGCTTGGGACAATAATTTGAGAATTACTCTGTTTCTGTTGGCATGAAGGAATGCATTATACATGGATGAAAAGCACAGAAGTCAGGTCCATGTTTCTGTTTTCCTGGTTCTCTGAAATGGAAGTACCTATAAAGTGAGTAATTAAACATTTTTGCAAACTTCTGAATTTTGCAGCTCCAAAAAGAGCTATCCAAATGCTTCCTGATTCTTTTTTAATGAAATGATTATTTTTAATTACTGCTTATGATTGTTGTAGATGATTTCTAAACATTATGCAAAGGATTCACTATACAAACAAAAAAGAAACATAAGCTTCTTAGACAAACCCTTCATATTGTTTTGAATAGTGTAATATAGTGTAACAGCATTAGCAAAATACGCTCAGAGAACTAAGCATCAGTCATGCAATAGCATAAATCCAAATTCCATTAACCTTGCTGACTCATAGCTCAAAAGAGATGCAGACCAGTTGGAGAAAGTCCAGAGGACAGCAATGAGAATGACCAGAGGTCCAGAAAACATGACCCATGAGGAAAGATTGAATGAATTAACTAAAAAAGAAAAGCTAATGAGGGATATAAATCCAATAGGTAAATATAAAACATATGAGGCAGTTGCACAGGGATTAAACCAGCTGCTTTCAGGTCCAAAGTAAGAAAAAAAACAGTGGCCATAAATTACAGCAGCAAAGATTTAGGAAAACCATTGTGAGAACAGCAACATTTTCACAATAAGAATGTTGCATAAGAATAAGAACCATGAGTAAGAATAGAGAATCAGTCACTGCCAGCCACATAAACACAGGTTGGAGAGCTGTCTGTCAGGGACAATACAGATGCATAGAGAGAACTGAAGATGCCTGAGGGCTACTTTCTACCTCATGACTCCTCAGGGGAGTAGGCTGTGTTTATGTGTCTAACCTTGAATAAACCAGCAAAAGGCATCAATGCCTCATATATTAAGGTATCAAAATATACACAGAACCTTTAGGTAGTAACTGATATGCGCCTTACTAATACCTTAAAAAAAATGGGAAGGAATCTGAAGATCATAAAGTATAACTTGCTGATAAGTCTCCCCCTTTCTCTCAAACCTTGCTGTTAACACGATCTTGGGTCTCGGAAAGTAGCATCTGCTCTTTTGCTGCATTGTTTTTTTCATCAGCCACAACAGTGCTTGTCTTCAGCTTCACACTTTTTACACCACTCTTATATTCCTAAATTTTTTCCCGTCTGGGACAATGTACAGAGAGATCATCCATGGGCAAAAGAAAAGTGACAAGCTGCAATGAGCACCACTGCTGTTGATCATTACAGAGAACCTTACATATTCCTTTCTATGTAGAAGCCACCTATAAACATGCTAACTGAGTAAAACAATTAAAAGCTATGTATTTGTAGATTGAAGTGAAGATCAGAATAATCCTGTTGGGGTTTTTTTTGTTCCTTGCCCAATGCTGGAGTAGGTGATTATTCACATTGCAATAATTTTAGAGTTACTTAATTGAAGAGTATCACAAAGTACATCCTTCACCCAGATCTATAGCACTGCTAATGTTTGGTCTTTGACATCTGTATCCCTTACTTCTGGTCATCTGTGTTAAAAAAAAAGGAAACAGGTTTTATTTTCTGTTTCAATAAATTATGAATCTAGGTATCAGTTAATCAGTTCAGTGATTTTTAGTTTATTTCAGCTCCAGTCTATTTCTCTCTGCCATGTACAGATTCCGTTACTCTGAACAGCAGGATTATCTAGAGCATTTACAAAATCAGCAATCTATCTTCAGCTTACTCAAATCAGTATTTTAATGATCAGCAAACCTTGCAATATTTAGAGTTTAATTTTAGATGCTTCACTGAACTTTAACTTGAAAATTTTCTCATTAAATTCTCCACTACTTGGCTTGACTTCCAGGAAATGATCTAGGAATGCTATTTGCATATCTGTGCCTGTGGCAGGTACACCCACCCTGAGCAAAGCCCTGTCAAAGACCTGACAAAAGCCCATGAAAGCTTCCCACCACAGACAAGAGCCCTGGAGAGTCTACTATGTGCACAGCTCTTGTCCCACCTACATGGTGGTGGTCAGTGCTTGCAGGGGCAGGAAGTTTAGTCCTGAGCCCATGGGGGCTGCATAACCATGTTTGACCACAGCTCAGACTTGACAAGGGTATAAAAGGAGCCCCATCACAGAGCCATTTGGAGTCAGTCCTCAGAGCATCAGGCTGCAAGAGGTTCTTCCCTGAGAGGGTGGTTGGTCACTGGAAGGGAAGTGGTCCTCAGGTCATAGCACCGACTCTGTCAGAGTTCAAGAAGCATCTGGACTCTTAGTCACATGGTTCAGTTTTAGGTAGTCCTGTGAGGAGCAGGGAGTTGGACATAATGATGCTTTATGGGTCCCTTACAACTTGAGATATTCTATGACTCTATGATCTAAAGCTGTTTAGTGTAATAAAGCTCCATCAATGGTCATCAGTATTTGATATTCAGCAAACGGTCCAAAGAAATCTTGGATTTTATGGTCATGGATTAAGTTCCCCTCAAGCAGTTAAAAATCTAATGACTGTTTTGGTTTTGATTCCAGCCATTTACCCCAGCCCAAGAACAGCTGGGAAAATTGGCCTGACTGCACCTTCACAACAGTGACTAACTACCACCAGGCAGTGTTTTCTGTGTGAAAACTGCATTTGAACTTGATAGCTGAATCTTCATAAGACTATTGTTAATTATCACTAAAGAATCAGCTTCTGTTGGAATCTTTTGTGACATGCACTCTAGCTCATGGCGTTATACAAAATACTTTTGTTAGAGATTCTGTGCTAGCAGTTTTTAAAGGTTTTAAAGAGAGTCTTGCAGTGGAATATAATCACTCAGTCTTCTTTCTAAAGTAACCCAACCTACAGTAGGCAAAAAGAATACCTGGAGTCTATGCCTTGTTAACATGCGCTGCCTCTGGCAAAAATGCATCAGAGATATTTTTTCTGCATCCTAAGAGGTCAGGGTAGGTGTACATAGACAGAGAAAACATAGGATCCAGATGGAGAAATAAATTGACTGTGAGGGTGAGGTGATAGCCAAATCCTTCTAAACTCTATGTTGCTATTGTTAGATTAATGTGTCATGTGCTACAAGAACAACACACTGCAGATCCGGGACCTGGTAGCCATCTTAATGTGAAAGCTGTCTGCGCTAAACTGTGCCCAGCCGCTGCCGCCCCCTGCCATCCCCATACTCTATATGCATTACTGAGATGGGCAAATATATTTATGTGTGGTGGCATTTAGCAGAGAAACACCTTAATCCTAAAAAAAAACCTGATGATTTTGTTCAGGGATGAATTTTGAGACTGAACAGCTTATTATTTCATCCTCTTTCCTGAGTCACAACCAGCTATTCTGTCTGTCTTTGGAATTCCTGTACTTTAAAAGAGAAAAGGAAAACATTCAGTACATTCAGCATGTGACTGTACACCAAGAAAGAAAAAAGAAAAAAAAGAAAACCCTGGGACCTTTCTTTTGCTGCACGCACAGCTTCTTGCTTCAGCTGCTGTTATAGATGCCATGCCGTGGTCGATGGGTGTTCTGCCACTATCTAGTGAAGCACAACCACAGCAGATTAGTTTGCGTCCTTTCAGAGATGCTGTCTGGATTAGATGATATGGGCCACTTCAGAAGATTTTGCTGAATGCCCTGAATGTATATAAGTTTGCACACTAAGTTTGCACACTAAAATGTACAAGTTAAAAAAATATTAACATGCAGGTACATTTTGCTACTTCTCACCCAGAAAAAAAGAATCAGGATTTGCCCAAACACTGCAAGCTAAGAAGAAGAAATTTTTCTGGTTTTTATTTAATTTCCTCTTTAAGAATAAAATTTGTTCAATTTTAGTGTGAAAATTTTGAAATGGGAAATGAAAATGTATTTAAATGCAGGGGTTTTACTATCAAATGTTTTTGACAGGGAGTATTAATGTTACTTCATTAGTTTTGTGGATAATTTTGGTCAATCTGAGATAGAATGCTTCAGTGAATAAAATATTTTATGAAGCAATATTCATCCTTCCTGAAAAATTTAATGTGCTTTTCCATAAAATCTGAATTTGCAGTAGAAGAGCTATAAGGAATGATATTAAATCAGTTCAAGACCAAGTTAAGAAAACTCTCACCTTGAGAGGCAGAAACTAATTTTAACACAAAGCTTCTGTTTTATGTGCACAATTCCAGCTTTATGCTAAGAGATTAAATATCATAGAGTCTATTGCTGTGAAATTCTGATTTGAAGGGAATAATTTGTGCGTTAGTCAAATTTTGTGTGCTCACCCCAAACCATCAATCACACGGTATTTACATAAAGTTAGGCTTTATCAGGCTTGAACAGTTGCTTCGGACACATAATTTCAGTCCATTTAGCCTGTGTTGCTTTGGAAAGTGCAATACTACATCTGGCAAAAGTTTGTCATGTTCACTGTAAATTAATACTTTTATAAAGAAAGGAATAATGATACTCTTTTTCACTAAGAATGAATTATTGGTTTCTCAGCTATTTGGAAAAATAAATAGTAACATACACTTCAGAATTTGATCTATCTTTTTTGTTTTGTATGTCCTCGCTTGAATGAAAGATAGCAGTCAAAGGCAGACTTTGGATAATTGATTTGTAATTAAGATAGATTCTAAAGGCAAGATTTTAATGAGTTGGTAAAAAGTTGCCATCAATTTCTGGACAGCTTCCATTGCTCCGTGACTGAATATATTTGCCATTGAATAGGTGAGCTTTAGCAATATATTCAACAGAAGACACTGCATTTCTAAAAAGTATATAACTTAAAAGTTTCAGAGCATTACTATTGGTAAATACAAATAAACTTTTATAGGTTTTATTTTAATTTGCATTTCTTAGAATAAGCTTGCCAAAAGCTTGAGAAGAACTTAGGAAACTGAATTAGTATTTCAGAAAATGAGCTTATTCAGACAAAGGTTTAAAAGTATTTCTAACAAGTTCCAGAAAGTGTCTCTGTCTGAGCAGAAAACCTAGGCAGTGTCAGCCAAAATTACGATCCCTGCTGTGTATGAAATAACTTAAAAGGAGATTATACAACTCTTTCATGAATGTAACAACGGGAGAGTGAGAAATGCTGATGCCTCTGTCCAGAGATTATCACTTCTATCTCATTTCAAAGTACCAAATGAATGAAATTCAGACACACAAATAAAAGGTAAAGTGTATTTACTGTCTGAATTCAAAAAAGCAGTCTGCATAGTAACCCCCAGTGGAGATTACAAACTTTCCATACAAAGGCAGAAAAGGGGATACTCCCTTAGGTTAGAAAGCATGAAAAGAAATCAATAAAAAGCCCTGAGTTAGACTGGAATATTCATGAGATTTTGGCAGCTTTCTAAAAGCACATATAGTTTTTTTCAAGAAGCTTGTTGTTTTGAAGCACAGCTTATTAATTCTGTCTGCCATTAACCTTTGCTATGTTGGCTTGGAAACCCTGTTTTAGATAGAATATGCTGTGTGATGGAGCTACTAAAAGACAACACAAAGTTAGGTCTCCTGTGAAGTTTGACCTTTCCTTTAAATGGCTTGTCTTGTTGAATTTTGATTCAAGTTGGTCTCTAGTCCTGGGAAGTGCTCTAAATTAGTAAGAATAGCGAGAACTGCACCATATTGAGTATTTTGTGAGACTGGGTGCAATAAAAATCTGTAGTTTAGCTGGACATTGTAGATGCCAGGCAAGGATTACTTTCCTTTTTAAAAAACAATCCACTCGGAGATGCCAATTGTTTTCTGAAGAAGAAAGAGATTGTATTCTGCACAGTGTCTGGGATAGTGGGGTTACATGTTCATTTGGTTCCGTCACATAAACATATCAGACACTTCATATCGAATTCAGTGATTAAAAGTGACAGTCCGCTAATTTTGCAGATACTTGCTCTGCAGACAGCAATAGACTGTTTGGAAATAACATACTTTTTTTAAAATATTGCCTTTTATGCCACTGACTTTCTAAAAGCATTAGAAAGGTTTCAACTTGCTACTTTCGTTAATTCTGTGTTGCTATATGGAAGATTGTCTTTGGGAAGGTAGGGCAAATTTAAAGAAAAGAGTATCTTTTTTCAAATGAGAGAAGGATTTCTGCTATTCAACTGAACTAAAACACCATTGGCCTTTAAATCACTTGCTTGTGCAATACAAAATTCTTAGATATTCTCATATAGAAAACAATGGGAGCACATACTCATATCTAATAGTTAAAACAGACCTACACGACTTCATCCTTGTTTCTCTTTTCCGTCCTTTAAATTAATTGAAATGTAATTACATGTCTTCCATGACCCCAGCACAAAAAGCTATTCTCTTCTAGCTCAGAGTGATCTGAATCACATTAATGCAGAAAATCACTTGCTTGAATTTTAATGACCTAGCTAGCTGTCATTTGTGTGGACTTTGTACAAGGTGAGGTGGAAAAGAAGCTGATGGCCCTCACAAGGAGCTTGCTATATTCCTTTCATTGCAGAAAATCTTTTTCATGCTACTTGTTATCCATATAGAGAGTTGCTTATAAGGGCTACTTTTAAATAAAAGTCTTTCAGGACTTAGCAGTGTTTTCTCTTTCCAACAGATGAGAGCCACGCATCTAACTACATCTGGAGAACTTGAGGGGGAAGGTTGCACCCTTCCCACAGTAGTTCTAAGCTGAAGCTAGGGCTGCTTTCCTTCCCTGTCTTACTTTCCTTGCTTCTTAGAGCCTCTGCGGGTTTGAGGTGGGATCTTAGATGCTCTACCAGCTACAAGAACAGCTCTTTCTAATCCGAAGTAAGCAGAGGTACTCCATGTTCCTGAAAAGTTCTCTTAAAGAAACTGTGATTTTTTTTTTCAGGTGAGTGTTGCACCTTTATCTTTCTCCGTACTTTTGGCCATGATGCAAAGTTGTGATTATAACTGAATTAGTCTGTAACTAAGCATATGATGAGGCAGATAGATTTAGTAACACAAGTAAGCTAGTTCCCTCCTGCAGCTGTATTTTACTATTCTCCCTTCTGTTTTAATAAGCATTTTCTAAAATTACAAAGGAAACTTTCTAGGCAGAGAAAAAAACTTACTTGATTAATTTCTTTCAAAGAAGTTCTGAATTTCATTTATTAAAGAAAGAAGGATGAAAAAGATTTTTTTAGGAAAACACGTAAGATGTGATCCGAGTTTATGTAGATAGTGTATCTGAGCGAGTTTGAAGACAACCAGTAAAACCACTCAGAGTTCTTAAAAAGAAGATGCCAAGGAAGTTCTATTTAATATTAGCAATAATAATTGTTCTAAATTGTTGCCTTTCTCAAAAAGAAATCTAGATCAGACAGTTCTCAGGGTGTAGTTATATACCATGATAATTTTGAGTAAGATTTTAAAAGCTTCCCAGGGTGATGAAAAATCATTTTGCCTCTTTGTTGAGTTTTTAAAATTTTTTAAAATTTTTCTTTGATGCTCTTTACCTAACTAATTTCTGAAGTCTTTTCAATTTTTTTTTTTGTTACTTTTTTAGTTATCTGCAGCAATGCACAATATCTTAAGGTGCATGACACTGGCTTATCAGTATGTTTGTTCAGGCTAGCAGTCCCTGGAGGGAATCTTAGCTTATTTTCTGTTCTCCTTCACTGGAAAAGAAATGTGACACACATTTAAATTGCTGCTGTTTCACTTGCATCCCATGTTTACAATTCTCTAGCTTGTTCTTGCACATCATTATGTGAGGAAAAAATCTCATCTCTGCTGCTCACACAGTATTACAGTAAAATTCGCTCTGGAGTAAAGGGCAAACTGAATAAGCCTGCCTGCAAGTTACTGGACATCCTAGTTCACATGACTGCAGAGACTGCCTTGTTCATTGTAGAGTCTGAATGTGGCATGTCAGGATCTTCTGGTACTCTCTGTTTCCCTGTTCTTCTAGAAAGTATTGGCTCCAGCAAGCGATGAGGAAATCTTCCTACTATTCTAACCTCTTCTTCCCTGCTTACAACAGCTGTCTACGGAAAGTCTAAGCAAGCTGGGTCTGATAGACAAGCAAAGATATCCCTGGTTTTTCCTTTTTGTTTTACAGACTTTATTTTTAATTCCCCAAACCCCTGCTATATAACTAGAAGATCGTCTTCACCTGTTTCAAGTATAAACTTTTGGATAGCCTAAACTCATTTGTCTCCCTTCCACCTACAAACTCCAAGATCTCTTTCTATGATTTCTGGGTCCAAGACCAAAATCAAAGGAAAAAAAACCAAAAAATGCAATGTTTGTTTGGACACAGCATCCACTACCACTACCCTGGCTATTCCTGTTCAACAATCAAAGGCTTCAATTAACCCTCTAATCTGTCAACTAAATATTTAGCTTCAACAAAATAGTACAAAGACAGATGAAATATTACTAATATATAAAAGGATTTCATGTCTAACTTGAGGCCTCTGGGAATTTTCTTGGTCAGGTCTTGAAGATGATGTACTTTCACTCACATTTCTCTAGAAAAAAGACTGCCTTTGAGCCCCTATTAATCTTTAATTCACTTGTAGGAGTTAGACCCCCACAAGTGCTATCAATTCCATTGAAGAAAAAGCATCTTCTAGCCCAGGCTGATATCCCAGCCATCCTGCTCTGCACCATTTCATGACAAGGTGGGTGATTCATGTGGCTGCCTCCTCTCCCTTCTGTTCTTTTTCTAACAACCTTAGAATATGGAGTTTTGAACACCAAAAAGGCAAGAGCTACTCTATTTAATTTCTTGCACTGCTCTCATAAGGCCATTCACCCTTTTCTTCCCTTGAAAGTTTGCTACGACAGAAAATTATCAGCCTGTCACAGGCAGCCATAAAATCTGTACCCAAGCAGTAGGGAGTAAAAGGATTTATAGTCCATGCTTCCTCATCTTAAAAAGAAAAGAAAGGAGACTCTTCCTGAGTTTAATAAAAATGGCCCTTCACTAGAAGTTCTGAGTAATGAACTAGCATAGACCATCTCTGCTACTCAAAAAAGGAATTGATTCATGCCCTTGCATTTTCTAAGATGACTTTTTCTTAAGAGCTTTGGAAATAAAATATCTCTGCTTTCCAGTGAGTTAGCTTCACTATCAATACAGTCTTCTAATTCAGACTTTTTTAAGTATCAGGAGTCTTCAAGAGAGTACCAGGTGTTGCAGCAGTTGTCACAAGATGAAATGGGGTATTCTTGTCACCATATGTTAATGACTGAGGTAAAGAGATTGTCAAGAAACCAGATCACTGCAGACACACTATAGCTCTTCAAAAGTCTAAACATTTTGTATTTTCCTTTTCTGCATGAGTTCTTAGAGAAAACTGTCCATTTTGGATTGTATGTCAATGAAGATGCACTTACCTCAAGACAGCACTCTTGGGCCGGTCCTTTAGTCTAATCTTATCCTGACACCACTGCTGGCTAACTCACTCATTTGACATGTGACTTAGTGCCTCTATGTCTTATACCACACTATGACTCCAGTATTTCTAATTGTTTTCAAACAATTTAATTCTTATGGAAAACCCCAAGTCAAAAGGAGTTTAAACACTCCCTATAGAACTGGTAGACTCTGCCCAGGATTTGTCCAATATCTCTGCTAAAAACCAGAGTGTTTTGAGGGGCTATCAAAATGGATGGAAGCCATGAATGTCAACTATGCAGCTACATATTTGGAGACCATTTGTGTTAACAGAGCACAAGCTGCTTTGGACTTTCTTGAGAAGAGTAGCTCCTACCTCCTGTATGTGGAATTACATGAGAGAGCATAAGGCGATACAGAATATGACTGCACCATATGGAGCTGGGATAGAGGTGAGATTTATATTCTTATATATATGTGTGTGTATGTGTGTGTGAAGAACATTCAGGAAGGGTTAAAATAATCTGGTTTTCAGTAACTCTGAGGTTACCGAGTTACTAAGCCCCTCTGGACATAAAGTATGTATCTTGAACACCAGCTGCTATGCTAACTCTCTCTAAAGGTACTAAAGAAATGATGTCATGGTAACAGTGGTACCCTAGTAATTTGTGAACTTGTCATATGCACAAAATGCATAATCAGATAATCAATGTATAAGTGAAACAATACAAGGAATTTGGAATTTGGTATAGAACTAAAGACTGCCATTCTTACAGCCATAGGCATTAAACACTAACCAGCTGGATGCAAACGTAATCCCCATAACTGTAAACCATTGGGAGTGTATGTTTACAATACTGAATTTTAAATGCTAGGTTGCTTGGAGCTTATTTTGAAGCAAATGAACTGTACTTCCTTAACATACTTTTTCTGCATCAAGTTGCTATCAGACTATGATTTCTGTAGGAGTAATATTCCCTCTTCTTTTATCACACATGTTCAGAATTAACTGCATGTCATCACCCCCCACACCTGAATCATCCAAGGATTTCAGCCCCAAAACTCTGCAGGCACAAACTTTTTACAGCATGTGCCATCCAGCACTATGAGATCGTGCACACACTGACCACAGCTGTTGATATCTTCGTTAACTCAGACAATAAATAACACCAATTTACAGAGGGTCCTTCATAAATAAATTTCAAACCTGCCGGTCTTTCTCCATGTATACATCAGTCACTTTACAGTATGAGTTGAGGAAGTGGCCATGTGACTTTTCCATTGGAATAACAACAATCACCCTCAGAGGTGAACTAGAAGTTTGTTAGTAATTTTCCGTTATATCTCCACTCTGAGGACTTCTCTGAAAAACTGAAGTGACTTGATGTCATCCAAACCAGCTGCTTTTTTGCCATGAAGGTTGCTTTTTTCCAGCCTTGGACTGTTACTAAATGGTGATCTGTCAGTTTTTCTGCCTTGGTTCTGTACTCCTTATTCAACTATAATGAGACATACCATTTTTCAAGCTTTCATAGTTAGACAGCTGGACTGACTAGATTTTCTGTTCTAGAATAAAATGCTACTGCAACTCTCACACAGAAAAACACGGAATATCATTATGGCAGAAAACTGGATATGATAAAGTGGAAAAGTGAAATCATTCTAAACTATATAACTCCATAATATAAAATGATCTCATGACCAAAAGTGAAAGAATCAAGGGTAGTGCTGGAAAGTAGGAAAGTAGTCTGGGAGCATACAGTGAGTGAAGAAAAACATGCAATTATTAGAAGTATTTCCTCTGCTGTATTAATATATAAAGGTCATGAACAAAAGAAATGCCAGGTTAACAGTTTTTTTTTTTTTTTTTTTTTTTTGGCATAGAAAAACCACAGAAATCATAAATTCAGGATTACATTTTTTTCTTGTTTGCTGATCTGGGTGATGACAATGTTTAATTTGTACTTAATCCTGCATGATGATGTACGTCTTTGGAGAGCTATTTGGAGAGGGATATTAATACTAAGGAGATTGTGGAGTCATTTGAACAAAGTGCTTCAGATGAGTCTGAACAGACAAGGAAGTAAGTCTATGAGCAAGTAAAACAAAATTGATTGTTTGGGAGGGAGGGAATGGGGGAGAAAAGACTAGGACAAGGATGGTGATTGTTGCATTGACTGCAAATTAATGATTTCCATGATCACAACAGCGATCACCCAAAATAGAAATGAGAATGGATTTAAGCAGTTAAGCGCTTAAAGCCTCTGTGCTCCTCATGCCATTTTATTGGAAAACATTCTGCTTCTGCACATTTATAGCATCTTCAAATTAGTGCAAATGTATCATTTGCCAGCAGAATATACATTTCTGTACTTTCAGAGACAGATTGGCTGGAGTCCTCTTGCTCTTCTAACAAACCTGAGGAAAAGAGGCAAGCTACAGAGACTCCTGCTCTCAAAAACTGAAGCTCCTTGACTTAAAAACTGTTCTCACCTCAAGTGAGAAAGGTTAAAATCAAATTACAAAAATTACAGGGTTATCAGCACTCCAAAATAAAAGGCTAGATGAAAATATATTGGGCCAGTTTCCCACTGATCATCGTTTTCATTTGCATGTCACAGGTGAGTTGAAAACTGCTTGGACTGATGGTCTCAAAAGGTAGTGACAGACACTGGGCAACAGTTCAGCTAATAATTGGTGTTATGGCTTAATCCCAGCTGGCAAATAAGCATCACCACTCACTCACTCTCCCCCTGTGAGACAGGGAAGAGAATCAGAAGGACAAAGTGAGAAAACTCATGGGCTGAGATAAAATTTAGTGCATACAGCAAAAGCTGCACACACAATCAAAGCAACACAAGGAATTCATTCACCACTTCCCACTTGCAGGCAGGTGTTCAGCCATCTCCAGGAAAGCAGGGCTCCATTAATTGAAGGGAATGGTTACAAACGCCATCACACTGAACATCCCCCCTTTCCTTCTTCACCCCCCAGCTTTTTATTGCTGAGCATGACGTCATATGGTCTGGAATATCCCTTTGGTCAGTTGGGGTCAGCTGTCCCAGCCATGTCCCCTCCCAACTTCTTGTGCACCCCCAGCCTACTCACTGGTGTAGCTGGGTGACAGGCAGAAAAGGCCTTGACACTGTGAAAGCACTGAACAGCTCTCACTGTACTAACATATAACATCCCTGTGTTTTGAACACTGTTTTCAGCACAAATCCAAAACATAGCCTCATACTAGCTACTATGAAGAAACTCCTAGCCAAAACCAGCACATCTGGAAATAAATTGAATACACTCTGGTCTCTACTGGGAGTGACTGTTCCATATCTTCATCACTAACAGGGAGGTTGATAAAGAATGTACCATCCACAAATTGGCAGATTGTAGTAAATTGAGAGGATGAATGTGGACATACTAAACAGCAGAGATTTGATCCAGAGGGATGTTGGGAGATATGAGTATTGGACCAACATAATATTTATGAAGGTGAACAAGAAGTACAAAGTTCTTTGCATGTGTGGAACAGCCCAATGCATTACTACACAATGGGCACTGACTGCTTGAGTAGCAGCATTACTGAAAAGGACAGCAAAGGGGTTACATTGGATGTCAACTTGAATATAAGAAATAATTTTCCAAATTAGAAAAAGCACAGCTGACAGATTGAAGTAGGTTATTATCCCCACTTACTTGCCATGGGCAAGGCTGTACCTGGAACAATGTTCAACTTTGGGCCCCTGCAGTTCAAGAGAGATGTGGAGAAACTGAAGATGGTTCATCAAAGGGCTGTCATCATGGGCAGGAGCTTAGGTTGTGTAACCAAGCCACAACCTGTGATTGATGCTTTTTCTTATATTACCTGGCACTACCAAGAGGAACTTGGCCCTGTAAATTTTGTACATTCTTTTTCACTAGCTATTAAACTAGAATAATCTATTAGATCACCCTTTAGCCTTCTCTTCAACAACCTTCACCAGTGCAGCTTCCTCTGCCTCTTCTGTAGAGTATGTAAAATAGTCTTTTTAGATTCAGATTAGGAAAAGCTTTTTAACCAGGAAAGCAATGCAGAACAGGAACAGGTTATCCAGGGAGGTTGTGGGATCTCCATTCTTGGAAGTTTTCAAGACTTGGATAGACAAAGCCATAGCTGATTTAATTCAATATTGGTGGTAATCCCATTCAAAGCAGAGGCTGGATGAGGTGACTTCCAGAAGTCTAATCCAACCAACATTTCTGTGACTCTGAATAGAAGCTTGACTCCACAATTTATTCTTGATTGACTAATAACCCCACTGATTCATTACGTCATCTTAGAACATGTTTGTACAAGCACAAACAATAGTAATGTGTTTGGTCTACAATCATATTTTTGCCTGTGAAGTAACATTACACATAGAGATCTCAAGTTCTATATTACGGAACTAGTGACCTTTTCTTGTGTGGATTTTCTTATCTATCTATCTGCAATAGACATTACCTTTACTTCACCCAAAATCATTGTCAGCTCTCTCTGTATCCTGTTTCATCATAAACATCATAAATGTAAACAGGATAGCACCTGAAGTTTATGATAATCAGGTCTGTATTGATATGTCTTTTCATGCTTATATCAGACTTGCTGGAAAATAGAACAATACATTCAAGAACCTACTTTAAAAAACCTACCAATCCAAATCACAAGAACAAACAAGTATTTCTATATCAATCACATGCTAATTTACTAGAGCTAGAAAGAATCAAAGAAATGTTTCCTCCAATGACGTCTGTGGGTAGGATGGAAAAGTACGTTGCATTATTTGAGCCATTTTTGGTAAGTATTTTGAGTGTTAGGTGCAGTTTGCCTTTGCTGTAATCTAGAGATATGATGCAGCCTAAAATCTCATAGGAGCTTCCAAAGCTTAATTGCTCGGCTCATTTTGTATTTCAAATTCAGCATGCTAAAGCATACTACAGTCTTTTTTACTGCTTTATGGACACTGAATAACTGGATCTAGCACATGTGACAAAAACTTCTTTCGATTATGCCTGCACATGTAAATGAAACGTTTACATTTTGCACAGTGCTGGCACACACACACACAACTCTCAGGAATGACTGAATGTTAATAATCTGTTTCTTTGGCTCCTCCTTCTACTATGCTTTTCACAACCCCTTCTGTTTTCACTGACAACTGTTGGAGTGGTGAATACCATCTCCCTGCTTGACCAATATAGACACAGAATTCAAAGAGATCTCAGACTGTGCATTTGAGCCAGGAGGTGCCTTTGCTAACTCCCTCTACTTGTCTTTTTCTTCCATAGTGGACCTCTACAGACTGCTTATGACTCTGTCCGTCTTCCTGTATCACTACTGGGACTTTATCTGCTTATTATTGATTCCAGTGAATATATTCTTCTGAGTTTCAAAAGCAACCGTCAGAGAATAATTAGGCTCTTTAAATGTTGTGAGGTGGAGACAGTCAAACCCTATTTGGAGGATGCACATCCAGGAGTAGCTGTAGCTGGAAACAGAACATAGGACAAGCGGGAATTGTGTAGGAGGAATTTTTTAAATGGACATTTTTTTATGTTAAAAGGGGAGGCTGGTATAAAATCTTCGTGGATCTTTCATTTCTTGTAAGAAATCATATGGACCTCATATTTGTACATCATTCTTACCAGTTTATGATTTTCTGCAGCCAGAGCTGTTTTTCCATGGTGCTGAAAAGACTGTCAGCCACCATTTGTGAAAGAAATAATAGCTCAGCTTTTGCTTTTAAAAATTGAGAAACAGTTTAGGCAATGTATATTAGGCAATACTCCTGCTATCTATGACTAAAAAGACTGAAATATCGACATATTTTCAGGCATGAGAGAATTAGGATCTTTTGAATGATTTTAACATTATATGGTTTGATTTTTGTGAAGTGGGAGCCAGAGGCATGTATCCATTTTCTTCCATAGAAGCATTTAGATGTACATATATCTTCTCTCATTTTAAAAAGTGCTCATGTAACTTGTTTTACTTTCTAGTCAGAGCAGGCTAATAGTATATCACCTCTTCAACTGAGTTGCTAAGCTACTGCTTCCAGTCATGTATTGTCATCCCACAAATAAGAATGGCTAATACACCAAAACAAATTTGACCCAAGAATGCAGAGCATGAGTAAAATTTTTGAGGTGAGCGATGGCTGTGGGTAGGAAAGAAGTGTCCTTTTCTTTACTTGGTTGTAACTGATATTGCATTTTTATGGCCACATCCAGAGAAAAATCAAACACAGAAAAGTATCTGGATAGCTTCTGGGTAAAGAGAGATAGTAAATGGAAAAATGGGGATGGGAACAGGGACAATGTGCAGAGAAAGGGAGAGGCAAAAGAGAGGTAGACAGACAGATATCAGGAGCAAATAGGGCAGTACCTCTGGAGGTAGTTTCTCTCTATTTCTGCCAGCTTCTCTTGCCCTGGCTTCACCAAAGTAGGTGAAAGGGAGAGATCCCGGTGCCATGGCACTTCCAGCATGGAGGTGAGTTATGGAGGAAGGGACGCTGAGTGGCTGTTTCCCTGGCATAACTTGGAGATTGCACATTTCTGGCTGCAGTTGCAGAAAAATACTTTGTCTGGGGAGACACTGCTCTCCCACATCAGTCTTGATATAAATATTCTTACTGATCTCACATTATAGCTATGTCCTTAAGGGTTAGGCATGCAAGTCCTGTCTGTGGCAGGAGTTAATGTATACTGGCCCAGGGATCAGTAACTAGATAATAAATCCTTTTGGATCCTGGCTTGCATTATGTCTTGATAGGAAAGTAAATCTCACACTCTCAGCAGCAAGCTAGTCCTTCATTGCAAGGATGCCGCTGGTGAATGATGTTTTCTAAGCTGATAAATATGGGATTTCCTGTGCTGCAAGTTGTTTTGTTTGCCTTAGATATTTATGTTTCAGCTTTATAAAACAATCCATCTGGGGAAAGCTCCAGAAATAATTGGCTGAGGCTTTTCTTCTCATATAGGTCTTTATAACCATAGATCTATAGCAAATCCAAATGTAAAAGGAAAATCATGATTCACCCTGGTACTAGGATGTTGAGTGTAGCTAATTGTGCTTCCACATACATGCCGTGTTCCTAATTGTTGTTCATCTTAAAATCAGCTAAGGCATAGAAGATTTAGAAAGTTTGAGAGGTTTAAGAAAATAGTATCTTGCATCAGATACAGACTCCTCCACAGCCTTCCTGGTACTTGACTGGGAATGTTCATTGAAAAATCTTTCTTGCGAACATTAATCCCAGATGAAATGACTGACTTTCCTATAGCTTCCATACCTTTAAAATGCACTGGTACTTAGGCTTTGCTCAGTAAATTTGCTTTTCAATCCTCAATTGCAATGCCTGAAGAGGAAACAGCAAATCAACTTTTGTCCCTGTTTTTTCATATTCATTTGGCATTCTCTTCCTCCTTCTCAAGGGCTTTCCCTGGAATACTGCACACAAGCCGCCTTTCAGCTCATGCCAGGTAAGCACAAGGACATCCCTCTGGGTGGATTTTTAAGGGGTTTATTGATTCTTTTGTGTCATTTCCATTGGATAAGCCCCATTTCTTACAGAATGCAAATTTGTCTCCAGTTGCTTTCCTTCATCTGCTCTAAATACTGACTTTTCTTTTTCTGCCCAACATCCTAATTCCTGACGGCAACAGGGCTTCTGCAATCAATTGCATCATCTTTTCATTCCTGGAAATAAGACAATGAAGAAGGCTATTACCTGAGGAAAACTCCTTTCTTAGGACAATTTATGAAGCCATTTGTGACTTCGGCTGCTTTCTGGTTTTGGTCCTTACATAGTCTCAATTTCTTTAAAATTACAAGAAGCTTAGAGAGTATAATGCAACCATGTAACAACACATCTTGCAAATGGACAACTAAGGCACAGAAAAGTTAGCAATGCAAAGGAGATCTGGGAGACAGAACTGAGAGGAAATAAGTATTCTCTTGCTCCTTTGTCTTTCAGGGCAGAGCAGCTATGTGCCCCAGAAGGGGCAGGAGTAAATCACAGTAAATCACAGTCTGAAAAATCATCAGTCTGAAGTCATCAGTTCAGCTGCAGGAATTCAGTAAGATTGCTAGTACAGTCCTGTATTATTGCTAACTAAAAATCAGTATTAAAATACTATTCTGATAAGTTAAACAAGAGAAATAAATCTCTGGCAGCCCCTCTGCTTTCCTGCGGCTGCTGGTAGCTCACGCTGCATCCGAATCTACTGTGCTGTGTGGTGTTTCAGAGATTCGCAGAATCAGAAACCCCTCTGCTTTCTGCGGCTCTGGAGCCTGATTGGCTAGAAGGCAAAGCAGAGGCGGAGACTGCCCCGAATATTTTTCTCCTCCACACACCATAAAACAGGCAGCTGGCATGCACTGCCTGACAGTGAGACCAGTGCCTGCAGTTTGAAATTAGTTTCTGCTTTGCAGCTGTCACTTGGGCATTTTATGTTTGCCTCTCTTAACTGAAGGAAAAGTCTTGCAGCTTACCAGTGAACTAAATGGGATCTAACCATAGGGAAGAATCTGATGCAAAATAACAGACTGTTGGGACTCTGTGACATAGATCACCAAGGTAAATGTGATGATGATCAGAAACTGCATCTGTGAGAGAGTAAATCAGAATTTCTGTGTTTGAAACCTTATTTTGCACCAGCAGTCAAAGTCTTCTGAATTGCTGCCTGCCTTGGTGCTAGCTATTTTTATTTTTTTCCCAAGCTGAAAAGGCAAAGAAGGTTTTCAAAGGAATGCAAAAGGACCAGGAGTTTTAAAAGCAGGAAGCTGAAAGGTGATCTCCATAAGATGAATTTCACCCAGCACCGTGGGACACTCCAGCCTCTTCATTTCTGGAACCACAGTTATGGACTGCATGGAAGTGCCAGCGAGCTCAATGGAAAGGGCCATTCCTCAGGAGGCTGCTATGAACAACTCTTTGTATCCCCTGAAGTGTTTGTGACTCTGGGCATCATCAGCTTGCTGGAGAATGTCTTGGTCATTGTGGCGATAGCCAAGAACAAGAACCTCCACTCACCCATGTACTTCTTCATCTGTAGCTTGGCAGTGGCTGATATGCTAGTGAGTGTATCTAATGGATCAGAAACTATTGTCATCACGCTGCTCAACAATACAGACACAGATGCACAGAGCTTTACCATAAACATTGACAATGTTATTGACTCAGTGATTTGCAGTTCCTTGCTTGCATCAATTTGCAGTCTTCTCTCAATAGCAGTCGACAGGTACTTTACTATCTTTTATGCCCTCCAGTACCATAATATCATGACGGTGAAGCGCGTAGGGGTCATCATCACATTCATATGGGCTGCTTGCACAGTCTCGGGCATTCTGTTTATCATTTATTCTGACAGCAGTGTTGTCATCATCTGCCTTATTAGCATGTTCTTCACTATGCTCATTCTCATGGCATCCCTTTATGTCCACATGTTTATGATGGCTAGGACACATATCAAAAAGATTGCTGTTCTTCCAGGGACTGGCCCTATTCGGCAAGGGGCCAACATGAAAGGGGCCATCACTCTCACCATCCTGATTGGAGTTTTTGTTGTGTTCTGGGCTCCGTTTTTCCTGCATCTGATTTTCTACATCTCCTGCCCCTACAACCCTTACTGTGTGTGTTTCATGTCCCACTTTAACTTCTACCTCATCCTCATCATGTGCAATTCCATTATCGATCCACTTATCTATGCATTCCGGAGTCAGGAGCTGAGGAAAACATTCAAGGAGATTATATGCTGCTGTAGCCTGAGAGGGCTTTGTGAGTTGCCTGGCAAATATTAAACTAGATGGATATGTTACTGTGTATACAACATGCAGCAAAGACTTGCAAGCCTTTGGATCAACTTTGGTTTAAATCTTCAAGAGTGAGCACTTCTTTCTCTCCCCCCTCCCTCTCATGCTTGTATCCTATTCACGTGTAATTCATATTTCTGTACAATGTTTGTGTTATCTACAGTTTGTGATTTATTTGGCTGGAAAGTAGCACTTCATGCCAGTTTGTAAGTAAGCAAATAAATGTAATGATGAATGTAAAATATTAACAAACATGACAAGCTGTCTGTTCCAACTGCTGACAAAATAACTAACTTGCCTGACTTACAATACATATTGACTGATACTGATCTTATTCTATTGAAGTAATCATAGCTATCCATTACATTATGCACAGCTTAAAATAGAGCATATGCTTCTCTATTAGTTGATTAGAGGTTCTCTGGAATCAGAAAGCAGATTTTTCATAAAGGTTATTGCAACCGATGAGTTGTATTCATTTATTTTGAACTTTTTTCCTCCTACTCCACAAGTAGCAATTCTGTTCTTTGTTACAGTTATTGCCTACAACAAGATTTTTCAAATGCCTGCTATACAGACAATTGAATGCTTGAGGTTTGGGTTGTTTTATTTTTTTCAAGATGATGACTGAGAGTACCTTTTGCAAAGTTGAAATTGTTCCCTGGAGCATCAGTTAGCCATGGATTTATTTTCTAGACTGGCATCCAGACAGACCAGCACTCTCCATTCAGCCATGAAACAGGTACAGTATTAACATTCACAGGGCCAGCATCAATGTAAAGATTCACGGAGAGATTTACCTGATGTAAATGAAGAAGGAATTCAGTTTAAACATTCAGTTCTTCCTTGGTCTTAGATGCTGGGTGCTGTGAGCAAGAAGGGCTTTCTGCTTCAGAAGAAAACACATCCTAATTAGAAACAAACTGTCCTCTGTTCTGAAGTGTGGTGTTAGCTGATGGGATTCACTGCCAGATTCCTTACAGAGAACTCAGGTTGTGTTTAATTTGGCCTAAGCACCTCAGGTGCATATGAGCTTTGCAAGGGCAATGCCATCACATGGAAGGGATGTGGCTGGTGAGTCTGTAAACCCCTTCTCTGTATCTGGCAGCCCCCTCTGTTACTACTGTTTGAAGTCAGTTCACTTTTTCAGGTGCCTATTTATGTGCTCCATTTCAGTCTGAAATGCTACTCTCTCCACAGATTATAACAAGGACTTCAGGTCTCTAATTTTAGCACCTTTGGAGGTGTATAAAAGCACAGTGAAAACTGTGAGAAGACCCAGAAAGTTCTGATTTAAATAGCCAAAATTAAATTTAAAGAATAATTTAGGTTTTAATATTCGATGCCTGATTTTACCAAGGTGAGTACTGAATTAATTAATTATATTAAATGTAAAGTGAAATATTAATTTTCTTGGAAATGGCTTGTTACCTCAAGCTGCTTGTTCCTTTGTTAAAAAAAGACATACAATGAAGAGCCCGATGTCTGCTTCCTGGGATTCTCCTCCAGAACCCCAGACAGAAACTGATCTTTCAATGGTGGTTACCTTTTCAGGTTACCATAAAACTGTGACAACATTTGGTCTCCTGTCAAAGAGCATGTCCTGGGTTCAGCAGTAGCAGTCATTTTTCTCCTTCTTAGTAGCTGGTGCAGTGCTGTGTTTTTGACTTTCAG
>JANHGB010012766.1:0-30418 GCA_026283785.1 Coracopsis vasa | reverse complement strand
CTTGCTTTTAACTGTCCTCTTCCTCCTTTTTTTGTTGCTGTTTCCCAGCTTCCTGGGTTAACGCCACCTTCTTTCCTTCATGAGCTACAGGGGACGCTTGAGGCCCTGCACAGTTTGAGCCTGAAACAGGCAGTCCTACTTCCTCTCAGCTTCCCTGACATCTTTCAGCCTATTGACAGCGTCCCGCAGCTCAGGCCCCGCTGCAGCAGGACCTCCACCAGGGAGCACCGAGTGCAGCCCTGCCCATTGTGCACCCTCCCGCCACCAGACCAGCGCAGGCACTCTCTACACTCTCAGTTCTGCGCTGCAGCCTCCCCTCCCATCCGCTCTGTCTGGGTGCCTATGCCAGCCACCACCGGGGCAGCCAGAGCACGGCTCCTAGACTGCGCTCTGCTCATAAGGCCAGTGCTTACCATCCCTCTCACCTGCCCTCGCAAACTGCCTCGACCCGACCTGTCCACCGCGCTCCCTAAGGCAGGTTTTTACCCAGTCAGGGCAGGTGCAGCCCCTCCTGGCACCGCCCCCTGTGAGTTCCTGCTCGATTCAGCCGAGCTGCCGGCTCCTGGGCAAGTCCTGCGAGGACGCGTGAGGCTCCCTCGGTGGCTGTTGTCGCTCTGAGTTGAGGCTCCTGGACCCTGAGCTTCCCCCCGTTCAGGTGTTGAAAGTGCCCTCTCTCGAGCTGCTGATCGCAGCAAGCAATAAATGCAGCCACCCACTAAATTCGAAAAATAAACTGCTTAATCTTGTCTAGCATATTCTTGATGTTGTATAGTAGCTCCCATCAGTCTGTACAAGTCGTTATTACATGGTGTTTGGAATCAGGCAATGCAATAAATGCATGACAATAACTGAGATGATAAAATCATACATATATAAGGGTGTCTCACACAAAAAGATTCAGAAATTAAGGAAGATACTGCTTTCAGCTGAATTTAAATGAGATTATGCTTTCTTGACAATTAATACCAACTTAAACTAGATCTATATATATGGTGATGGACCTACCATATAACTTTCAGTAATACATAAGGTGCATTATTAAATCAAATTGCATTTTTTTTCGCAGAATCAATTCAGACTGGTTTTGCTGATATTCAGAGATACAGTTTAAAATGCTTTTCAACTGTAATTTTTAGTGTATTTAGGGAGATAA
Source organism: Coracopsis vasa (assembly GCA_026283785.1). NCBI lineage: Eukaryota > Metazoa > Chordata > Aves > Psittaciformes > Psittacidae > Coracopsis > Coracopsis vasa. The sequence continues at coordinate 29,265 of JANHGB010012766.1, read as the reverse complement.
GCATATATATAACGTGGGTCTATGCACATTCTTTGCTGGCAGTTACCGTACAGCAATGTTTACTACTTTTCAGTGAAAAGAGGGGCTGAGGCTCTCAAGATGACAGTTCATTAAACCAGAAAGTTCCAATGTTTTCTATCTTGCTTATAACTTAAATACAACTTCAAGCAATAGAACAATGATGGGCTTTCATTCTACAATACAGTACAAATTTAATTAAGTGATGCACATTCTAAATAAAGAAAAGGATTTAATCTCCTGACATTTCAGTTGGGAAAATTCAATCCCAGGAACAATGAAGCATAGCCATTTTACATAGTTAGTTATTTTACTCTTGATCTCCAAAGTTTTATTTATTAGCCTGCATGACATTTCACAAATATTCTGCCAGCCTGTAGACAACTTAAATAAGAATTGAATGTATATTTGTGACAGATAAAAATGTCATCATTCACTTTATCTCATCCATTGAGAAACTTTATTTTATTTTAATTATATTAAATTCCAGGCCAACTGCAATATAAATTTAAAAGATTGTTTCATACAGAGCAAAAAGAATAACACCAGCTCATGCTAGCTTACCATAATAAGGTATTTTCAAGAATAGTTATATAAAGGTTATCACCTTTTAGATGGTTATGAATCATAGAATCATAGAATGTTTAGGGTTGGAAGGGACCTAAAGATCATCTAGTTCCAGCCCCCTTGCCATGAGCAGGGGGACTTTCCACTAAACCAGGTTGCTCAAAGCCCCATCCAACCTGGCTTGGAACAATTCCACAGATGGAGCAGCCAGAACTTCTCTGGGCAACCTGTTCCAGTGCTTCACCACCCTCACAGTAAATAATTTCTTCCAAATATCTAGTCTAAATCTATCCTCTGTCACTTTAAAGCCATTACCCCTATTCCTATCCTTAGATGCCCTTCTAAAAAGGGCCTCGTTATGTACTGGAAAGCTGCTGTAAGGTGCCCCTGGAGCCTTCTCTCCTCTAGGCTGAACAAGCCTAACTCTGTTGGCCTCTCTTCATAACAGAAATGGTCCAGCCCTCTGATAACCTTCTTTCTTTTGTCCTCACTAAAATAACTGCTTCCTTCCTTCATTCTTACTATGTTTTTCCTTATTTTGGTGCATTAGTAATTAAAAACAAATTGGTAGAGCTGCAAGTATTTAATTAACACAACAAAAAAAGTATTTTCATTCTTCTGGGATATCATTTTGACTCAATCACATTTAGAGATGATGAGGGGTACCTTTCATAGATCCCTCTTGGGAAGTTATGTGTTCAAGTCACGTTTACATAAAAAGATTTGTTTGCATAGCTCCCTGTACACCGTTTTGAAGACCTGCTTCTTGAAATATCAAGTTATATTTTATTTGATAGCTGTGAAGTCTGGTAATAATAACAGAATAAATTTCATTGCGTGATCGTCCTTCAGTTCAAAATTAGCATTTTGCAAGTTATTTAACTTAGACTGATATGCAAATAGGAACTGGCACTGCAAAGGCTTTCAAATACCTTTACTAAAATATTATCATATTTAGAAATCCCTGATAACATTAGCTGGTTGGGATTTTTTATTATTATGATAAATATTTTATTTCTTAATTTTAAAGTCTCTCTTGTGCAAAGAGAAAAACCAAATAGTCAATTAAGATGGAAAAAATAGTGACACATAAAATCAGCTTTGACGGTGAAATGTGCACATTATGTAGCTGAACTTCATAAAATTAAGTCCAACAGATTCTTAAGCCAGGAAACTAATAATCTATTTATATTTAAATTGAGGAAAAATACAGTTCATCAATTTCGGGGTCATACTGCACTGAGTCACAATCAAAATGAAAGCAATTGCTGTAATCAACAAAATCTCCTTATCATGTGTTTTTATATATGTAAATATGTTTATATATATATCTGTGTATATAGAGAGATGTAATCTTAGCATTAACTGAATCCTATTGCCCCTGAGGAAAATATGAAGCCTCTAGTTGAAATCAATGTGATAATCATTGTTCCTTATAGAATGAAGCAATGTTTCTTTTCTAATTGGAGGAAAATATTCAAACCATAGCCTCTAAGTTGGTGGCACTTATCAATATTTTATGTCAGATCATTTTGCTGCTCTTCCACTCTAGTTGTTTTCTTTTTCTGATAGTTTTTCATTTTGTTCATGTCCCCTTCTACAACCTTAAATCATATTGACAATTAATGAAACAATGTACTGGAAGAAAGTGATTAGGATGACTAACTTATGTAAAACAAGTAGTCACTGAGATGAAAAAGAAAAGCTACTTCATCTTCCTTCCTTGTTTCTCCTAGACTGAAGCATTTATTAAAAGTAAGTCCATAATAACTTGCAAGGAACTCAGATAAAGCATTGTTTACTGCGTGAAGGAAGTGTTTGGAGAAAGTAGTGGGATTTGATTAGTTTGCATAGTACTAAAATACTAGTTTTAGTTACATCATGTCTGTTAATATTTTTAATTGATTATTCTAATTTATTGTTCCAGGCAAAAGTTCCTTTATTTCAGATAATAAGGGAAAATAAAAAAATAAAAAAAAATCTTCATGAAAGAAATTAGATACTAATGGTTTTGCAACCCTTTCTTTTGATGGTATGGCTGTTCTTGTGAATGTTTTTTAGTGAACCTGTGAAAAACAACCTTAATTTGCTCACTTCATAAATATCTAAACAATTACAATATGTAAGACTTAACTGGAGCATAACAACTCTTCTTATTCAGCATGTTTGAGTTTCTTTCCAGTGACATTCTTTCTAGTGCTTAACAGAAGCACAGACATGCATCATCCATAGAAAACAAACTTACAATAGACCAGTGAAAGCAAAAAACACTGGTTAGCTTTGCTGAAAGTTCTTCAAGCTCTTTGAGTATGGGCCTGGAACCCTGTCTTTCCTGTACTCCTAGTGGCCACTTACTTAGTAATTTGAAAAAGAAATCCAGAGGGCAGGAATTCAGTGTGTGGGAGAAAAGCAAATGGATTGGAACATGAAGTTTGCTGAAAAGTGGGAGCACAGGAGCTAGGACTGAGTGAGAAGGAGAGCTCCAACTGCATGGAAAAGAAATTACAGCAGAAGGAAAGAAATGTTGGAATTGATTGGACATTGGGACTGTGACTAGCAAATGTGGTAGAAGTACCTGAGGAAAGGCAATAGACGAAGGTGGTGGTCTGGAGTGGGAGAATGAGACAAACTGCTGTGAGAAATCCCTAAGCAGAAAATGGGCTGGATGGGCAATCAGTCAAAGAACCCACAGGATGACCTGTAGATTACTACCACAGGATAAAAATGTGAGACGAGACAAGGCTTCAGAGAAACGGCAGAAAAGTGTGCTCAGAAAGGCATACTGATTGCACATTATGGAAATTAAACCGTTTCCCTCTGATGTTTACAAGTATTTGTAGCACGCACTGGCACAGCACAAGGTGTGAACACTGTGAGGTAAAATGTAAAGCAAACCTCAGAGAAACACTTTGTCACATTTTTCAGGCCTCACATTCTTTGCAGATAAGAAACAAAGCTTACAGTATTTTGAGACATCATCATTTAAGCATGCATTTAACAGAAACATAGAATGGTTAAGTTTGGAAGGGACCTTAAAGATCATCTAGTTCCAATTCCCTGCCATGCACAGGGACACCTTCCATAGAACAGGTTGCTCGAAGCCCCATCCAGCCTGATCTTGAAAACTTCCAGGGACAGGACATCCACAAGTTCACTAGACAGCCTGTTCCAGTGCCTCACCACCCTTACAGTAAAGAACTTTTTCTTTATATCTAGTATAAATCTACCCTTTCTCAGTGTAAAGACAATACCATTTGTCCTATTGCTACTTAGTCTTATGAGAAGTCCTTCTCCAGATTTGTTGTAGGTCCCCTTTAGGTACTGGAAGGCTTCAATAAGGTCTCACCTGAGCATTTTATTTTCCAAGATGAACAAGCCCTCTCATAGGAGAGGTGCTCCAGCCTTTTTATGGCCCTCTTCTGGACTCACTCCAACACGTTCACATCCTACTTATGTTGAGGAATGCAGAACTGAACGCAGTACTCCAGGTGAGGCCTCATGAGAGCAGAGTAGAAGGGGTAAATTGCCTTCCTTGACTTGCTGGTCGGGCGCCTATTAATGCAGCCCCGCATATGGTTGGCTTTCTGGGCTGGAAGTACACACAGCCAGGTCATATTGAGCTTCTCATTAGCCAAACCCCCTAAAGTCTTTCTCCTCTGGGCTTCTCTCAGTCAATTTTTTGCCCAGTATCTATTTGTGCTTGGTGTTGTCCTGACCCAGGTGCAGGACCTTGCACTTGGCCTTCTTGAAATTCATGAGGTTTGCACTAGCTTACCTCTCAAGCCTGTCTCTCTTGATGGCATCCCTTCCCTCCAGCATGTTGACCACACCACACATCTTGGTGTTGTCATCAAACTTGCTGAGAGTGCACTCAATCCTACTGTCCATGTTGCTGACAAAGATGTTGAATAGTGCAGGTCCTAGTACTGATGCATGAGGGAATGCAATATTGTTATATTAATTAAAGAATTAGATTCTTGGTTAATCTGTGCTATACACTGTTTTAGTGACCTTCATTTAAGAAGCTCTGACCCTTTTGTTCATTGTAGTAGGCTTTTCCAGTTTTGCACTGAAAAAGGCCTCATGCTAAAGCTATGCCTTTTCTTTGTCCCATGAATTTTATTCTAGTTTAGTTGTGATTTGAAATATGAAGACATTATTTCCCTTCTGTCTTCTTTTCTCAGGAAAAGTGTAATACAGTAGTAGAAGCTAAGCCTAAATATTTTGGCTGTTCTAAAAGAATAAAAGCAGCAACAACACATTCTGTGATGGAGCGATGGAGAGGATAGCAAGGCTGGATGGGATTGTCCACTCCTGGTCACAAAAGCTATACTAACATTAATAAAAAAAGATTGTGCCTTAGTTTCCTACAATGGTACATGGTCATCCATGCTGTTTGATGATTTATTTCCTATAAAAGTTTTAGTCTGTACCAGTTTGCACTGATGAAGGCAATCCTGGTTGTTATTGAAGTCCCTGGTTGTTGGAGATAACCCAATTCAAGGACCAGCCCAGAAGAAAATATTTGCAAGGCACTCTGTTTTGGCAGGGAAGAGAATTCAGCCATGTGGACATAAGCCAGATTGTGCCATTTTCCCTCAGGCTCAGTCCTGGCCTTGTTCTATTCAGTATGTGAGGCTAAACTGAGACTTAGCCATATTGGAGATGTAAAGTGTATCTGTGTAGACACATAATATTTTCTCTAACAGCGCCAAGATGACTTAGGTTAAAGTCAGGATGTGCCAGACTCATTTGTGAGTTTGCATTCTGATATGTTCAGGGGACTGAAACATTAATCAGTATGCATAAGACTCAAGTTACCACAAAGAAACATTTTTGGCATTTATTAAATTTCAGTATTTGATCCTTGCAACCTAGCCAACATTATCAGAGGTGCCAGGTTCTCTCCTAAGGAGCATAGAGGTCTAAATTTTTGAAAGTTTCAGTGTTGACGCTGTTAGAAATCATTAAGTCTTTAAAAACTCAAGAGAGAAAAATCAATGCCTAAGATTTTAGAGGGGAGAAATAAAAAAAAATAAATTTAGAACTAGCCTTTGTAGGATTTTTTTAAGATATAAACACAGTAAAAAGCCAGAATCTGAGAGCTGCTAAGTCAGTTCAGAGTAGAAAACCAGTCTCCAAACTAAACCTCTGATCAAGCTCTCAGGCACATTATAGAGCCATACAGAACCTTTTGACCTATAAAAGGCAAGTGGTTTTCCTCATCTTCTACCTTTATAGAAACTCAATCTATTTAACTACCAAATTCAGTTAAAAAATTTTAAAAAGGTCTTTAAATGTGAGCTTTTCCTTCCCATAAAGTATGATACCCAAAACGTTCTCCAGAAACCACCATTTTCCTCTTCTTGGCATGCTTCTGCCAAAGTTCAGATAAGCGAGATCCATATCTTCCACTGGTCAGATTTGTGAGTGACAGTCATCATACTTAAGTACACGTTTTTGCTGCACTTTAATTTCTTGGCCAGTTACTCAGTTATGTCCAAATAAAGTAACCGAATTCCAGTTATATTATGACACCCCATTTCCAAAAATACTTTAAACAGGGAAGAAACGCAAATTTTCAAGAAAGCTGTGTTATACCTATTACAGCATGATTATATCACGTCACATATCAGAGACAAACAAAGATCTCTGTGTTCATTCACTATCAATAAAAAATTGATCTCCACATTATATGCTCATCTGTAACACGTGCAGCACTGAAAGGAAGATCCCATGAGTACAGAGCTTCAGGCTTTGCCACTGCCCTCTGCCTTTCCCTGAGCACGTTAAGTGCCATGTTTTCACTTTCATTGCTATCCTTTTATCTACTCTTCTAAATCTCTTTGTTCCTCTGTTTGGTTTTCATCTATTCTGAGCTCATGTTAAGGTGCTGAATGCTGATGAGACAATAAAATGTTCTAACTCAGAAAGTTATTTTTCAGCTGTATTTTTTAGCACAACGCATCCATCCTGTGTTTATATGAGGAACCTCTGTGTCCAGGTGCCGTGTTAAGGGGAACTAACTCAGCTGCTTGTACCCTGGATGTGTGAGTGATTGCAGATGTTGATCAACACCGCAATATGGACAGAGACTGACAGCACAATGGCCTTTCAGCTTGTGTTGCTGATCCTCACCCTCTGCCTGCCTTCCTAATGCCTTGCTAGTGCTGTGTTTCTGCCATTTCAGTGCTTCCTCTTCCACTGCCACTGTGCAGGGACATCCCCAGTCCCATCCCTCCTCTGCTGGCTTCTCATGTCAGTCTGTCAGCATTTCTGATTCTTTCCTCTACCTGACTGTGCCGGTCACCACTTTCAACGAAAAGAACATATGAGCAATTACATTATCTCTATTTTCGTTCTGTTTTTCAGAACTGAAAGGAACAAAATTAAAACCCTAGGACTGTAGTGACCTTCTAAGGTCACTGAGTCCACTTCCCCCCCTTAAGGGCACCTGTGGACTATAAAGTAAGTGTAGAAGTGGTAATAGGATGCACACATTTGTACAATGAAGGCATACTTTTAACAGTCTGCAAAATAATAAAATATTTAATCAGAGAAAAAGAAAGAATGCATTTTGTCAAAGAAAGCAAAAATCCCAGGAAATAAAGCCCTCAGTGGGAATAATACAGAGTTTTTAAACTCACTATTTTTCTCCTTATTAGGAGAATCAGAAAGCAGAAGGGTTGAATTTAAACCAATAACATAACATCCACATCATGTATCATGTATATCACTATTAGCAAGGAAAAGAAAAAGAGCTTTCACAAGCTTTAGAAGAATTTGGCTTCAAAAGAACCAAAATAACTCAAGAAAGATTTTTAATTTTTTGTTTGGCATCTCTGCTCCAGAACAGCAAATCAAGTATTCATAGATGCTGCATTGCTGTATAGTATTTTATCCCCACAAAAATTACAGTGGAAAACTTTGGAAATAAAATCTATTTTTTATTTTTCCTGGTTCATTAATAATTTCCTCTGTAACTGATAGAGATATAAAGATGTTTTTTTCTGTAAACAGTGTAGACCTCTTGTTTACCCTTTCCACTTTGTAATCAGTCGTAGTGATCCATCTTTCAGAACAAACACAAAGAAGATGCAGTCAGCAATTTTTCCCATCACTGCAACCCTTGGCAGAATATAGATTTTAAAAAATTCAATTCTGAGAAGGTGAAAGTGGTGCTGATCAATTGGTGGCAGCAACTTGATGAAATGAGAAAGCTGAAGCTTTGTCAAACTGCGTAGTGAGCCATCATAATGCTGCTGATATGCTATTGCAGGTACCAGTTTCTTCACAATTGAAAGTTATTATTTCTTGTAAGAGATACAAACTATCAAGGCTATCAGATCTGGTGGTGCTGCTACAGTATCAAGCGCATAGATTTTATATACATATGTATCTGAATATATGGCTAGTAGCTGAAGATATTCTAAGGTTATTCTTCCATTTATTACTTCAATGCAGAGCTCCTGCTCATAGATCAGATAATTTTATGGCAAAGTCCACAGAATTTAACAAGGGTGAAAAAGTATAAATTTACTGAGATACCATTTCCCTTACATAGAGGATTATATTCTTTCAAAAATTCTGGGCATGTAATTCTTTATTATAAAAATGCATAGAGTATTAAAAGTCTCAGGAGAGATTTGTGTTCTCTGCTAGGCTTTACAGAGATCTCCCATAAATATAGGCTGCCTTTAAATACATGTACGGAGTGACTGCATCAGTGCTGTTTTTTTCCAGGAAGCACGTTGCCATTGTCTTCTTAGGTGGCATCTGTTCACCTTCAGCTGCAATGCTAAAGATATTCCAATATAAAGATATTCCAATATAAAGATATTATATTGGAATAAATATTTTGTTTTGTTAGACATCCTGGATATTCACATCTGCACCAAACAAAGACCAAGGACTGAGGAAAGACTGCTGTTGATACAGAAACAACAGGTCTGCCACCCTCCTGTTAGACATTATTTTAAAGGCATTCTCAGCACCACTTAGGCCTGATTATTGCAATGGACTACTCCCTGAAAGGATTGTAGGTAAAGATTTCCCAGGTATTTTATTTTAGACAGGAATGGGAGAGATTTTAAGATCACCTCTGGCCCTGAATCAGTCTATAAAAGTAGTATAAATATAGATTGACTGAAGAAGATCTAAAATGGTGGGTGGTTATTTAAGTTTACCCAAGAAACATTGGATTATAGTGACACTCAGGTCATAGTGAGTATACACTACAATCCGCAGGAGACTGCTCAGCTAGGTAAGCACGTCCTGTGACTCCCTTCTACCATGCCCCAACTACTGCCAGCACCTGTGGATTCACTGGGAAAGCTTTAGAAAATAAAGGTTGAATGGTATTAATGCTGTTCAGATGAAAGTCTGGGTCCAACAGCATTACACTTTTTGTGAATTTCTCTAGAAGCCCTTTAAGAATGATAAAGCAGAGAAATGTTTTGCCACTGCATAGATTTCATGAAGAAAAATACCTTTTTAAGACAATATTTCTTTGGAAAGCATTGACATTTGGATTTTAAATACTCTATATGGCATTTGAGAGATGCTTGCTTAATATATTTTGTGACTGTTGTAGGTTGAACTTGGCAGGTTGCCAGATGTGCACGCTGCTGCTCTCACCCTCCTCTTCAGCAGGCATTGTGGAGAAATAAGGTAGAAAAGCTCATGGGTTGAGATAAAGATAGGGAGGTCACTTACAAATTACCATCATGGGCAAAACACGCTTTACTTGTGGAAAATTAATTTAATTCATTACTAGTTAGAAACAGAGTTTGATGATGAGAAATAAAGGCAAGTTAAATCAACACATTCTTTCTCCCTTTCCTTTGTTCAGCACAGAGGGGTTGCTGGGGGCTACAATCAGTGCATAACAGTTCCTCTCAGCTACTTCTTTCTCCTCAGACTTGTTCTCTACTCCAGTGTGCACCATCTCCATGAGCTGGAATCCTCCATGGTAAAGTTCTTCTCTAATCCAATGTGAGATCTCCCAGGCTTCCGGCTTCCTTGAGGGCATACCCACTTGCTGCTGTATGGGTTTCCTACAGGCTGTAGTGTGGATATCTGCTCCACTGTGATGTCTTCCATAGGCAGCAGGGGAATCTTTGCCCCAGTGCCTGGAGCACCTCCTCCTCCTTCTCAAACTTTGGTTTTTGAAGGATTGTTTCTCACACTTTCCCCTACTTCAGTGCTGAGCAGTGATTTTACAATTTTTGAAATATATTCTCCAGGAAACACCACAAATTCCTCTGCGAGTCTCAGCTGCGTCCTGCATAGAGTCCATTTTGGAGCTGGCTGGAACAACCTGTGTCTGACATGGACAGGTCCTGGTTCCTGCTCAGAGAGGCCACCCCTGCAGCTCTCACCATTACCAAAACCTTGCCATCTACATCCAGTACAAGAAGTTATAAGATAAATTATATTTACTGTAAATATACAGGGTTACAAATACACTATTCTACAACGCAGGAAGACAAAAGAGTGGTCTAGCACAAACTTGTTTTAAAAGTCAATACATTTAATCAGTTAAAAGTTGGTGCAAACCTAACATCAAGATCATAGAATCATAAGTCACAGAATGGTTAGGGTTGGAAAAGACTTCAACGATCATGTAGTTCCAACTCCCCTGCCATGGGCAGGGACACCTTCCACATGACTAGGTTGCTCAAAGCCCTGTCCAGCCTAGCCTGGAACAATTCCAGGGATGGGGCATCCACAACTTCTCAGAGCAACCTGCTCCCCAACCTCATAGTAAAGGATTTAATGAAAAACTTAACATGAGCCGGCTACAGTGTGCGCTCGCAGCCCAGAAAGCCAACCGTATCCTGGGCTGCATCAAAGGAGCATGACCAGCAGATCGAAGGAAGTGATCCTGCCCCTCTACTCTGCTCTCATGAGACCTCACTTGGAGGATTTTGTGCAGTTCTGGTGTCCTCAACATAAAAATGACATGGAACTGTTGGAACAAGTCCAGAGGAGGGCCACAAGGATGACCAGGGGGCTGGAGCACCTCCCATATGAAGGCAGACTGAGAAAGTTGGAGCTGTTGAGCATGGAGAAGAGAAGGCTGCATGGAGACCTCATAGCAGCCTTCCAGTATATGAAGGGCCCCTATAAGGATGCTGGGGAGGGACTCTTCATTAGGGACTGTAGTGATAGGACAAGGGATAAAGGGTTCAAACTTAAACAGGGGAAGTTTAGATTGGATTTAAGGAAGTTCTTACTGTCTTTACTATAAGGGTGATGAGGCACTGGAATGGGTTGCCCAAGGAAGATGTGAATGCTCCATCCCTGGTGGTGTTCAAGGCTCATACAGAGCCTTGGGTGACATGGTTTAGTGTGAGGTGTCCCTGCCCATGGCAGAGGGTTTGGAAGTAGATGATCTTAAGGTCCTTTCCAACCCTAACCATTCTATGATTCTATGATTCTATGACTGACTGCACCCAGGCACCCATATATATATACCTATACCCAGTTCAAGGCTGTATCTATTTTAGTAAGGTGGACAGGGCCAAGGACATTGGGGCCCAGCATTTCAGCCTGTCTTCTAATAAATTGTAAGGATGGTACCGGCTTGGATTTGTCACCTTTCAATGAGCATTTTCCCAAACAAACGCTGGTCATGGCTGGGAGTTAGCATGAGAAGGAGCTGCTCCCAGCAAGAAGCTTGTGTCTGGCCAACCTGAGAAGTTTAATACCATGGAGAAAAACTGTGGTGAGCCAGCTGGCCTCAGGGCCAGAGAATAACCCTGGAACTGCCCAGTGCGTAAACAGAGATGAGGCTTATGGAAATGCACATGCACTGCAGTCTGCCCTAACTGCTTTAGAGTTCACCCAGCGCCTGAACCAATCTACTTGGGGAAAGGCAAATTTGGATTTGAGCAGGTCTTATACCGCCTCCTCGGCAGACACAGCCTTTCTGTGGAATCTGAGTCAGTGAAGTACTCTTGATTTGGGTATTAAATTATTATGTGGTCAAAGTTTGATTTTAACTACAGCAAAGATAGAAGAGTGACAAAAGTGCAGTGAACATGAAATCTCAGTCTGCTGAGAATATAAATTCCACAGAGTTATTGAAACAGAGCACAGAATCAAAACAAAATATTTCACCTCCTGCCACCTTTTTTGTGCAAGATTTTGTGAGAGGAAAAATAAACACAATTTAAAAAAATATCACTCTGCCGGAATAAAATGCTCCAGTGATTAAAATAATGCAGCTGAAAAATATCTACAGCCTAGACCTGGTGACTGATTTTATGAGTCAATTCAGAGAAAGACTGATTTCTTCTCAGGGAATCCAAATTGGACGAAGGAAAATGCACTCACAGCATTGTCCATGACTTGATTCTCACATCAATGTATTTGCCACCATCACAGCTCTTTGATTACACATACTAACTAGGAGGCAAGTATTTATTTCATTGATGTTTTCTGCTGTTTTCTGTGTTAGTGAGCATCTGCAGTATAAAGGTTTGGGTTCCCGGCTGAAGACAGGCAAATCATTCCCATCAGAGTGTTAAAATTCCTGAATGTCTACTTACTCTAAAGCTGAATCCCAATATTAGGACTGGCATGCTGCTTGCAGATAGTTTGGTAGTGCTCCAACACTGCACAGAAGCAGAACAGAAATATTTCCAGGTATTTGTGCAATTAGCTGTTGCTTCTTTACTGTCTTCCCAGTTAATTTTGGCAGGAGGAACTGTACATGCTTTAGGAAGAAACCTTAATTTTTACTTTAGTGTCTATATATACAAATACATAGCATCTGTCCTGCATATGTAGACAGATGCCAAATACTTTTCTGTGTTGCTGAGTTTTCTATTGGGATTTTGCATTTTACTGTGAGTGAACCCTCCTCTCTCCTGTCCTGTCCTGTCCTATCCCCTCCTCTCGTCTCCTCGCCTCACTGCACCGTGCCTTGCCTCTTTCTCCACTCATACAACAGGGATCATGAAGTGCTCTGTTGATTATTATATACCCATGTAAGCCAGAAAACTGGTTTTCCAGAAGTCCTGCATATAAGGCAGATAAAATCAGGCACTGTGATTCGTTTAATGCAATTTTAGACAAGTATATACACAACTATATTTAGACTTTTGACCTCAGAAAAAGTTTCCCAAATAGGCAGTCTGAAAGCATTATTCCTCCAACATATTATGTGTACTTCAGGATGTCTCCCTCCTGAAAATATCTAGACATCTAAGTGGAAGCCATTTAATTAGTTAAATCTAGGGCCATTTGCCTCTTATTTGTCTTTCTAGTTGCCTAGAATATTTTTTATGTGTAGGCTGTGTTTGCCCTCACAGGCACTTGTCAGCTAGCACAGCTGTTTTTGCCACTGTGCTGTGCGCAGCAGACTCAAGACTTCACCCATTCCTTATTTTATGTGTTTCTTCCCATTCACCTGCTTGGTTTGCATGTGCATTGGCTGTTCTTTCCTCAGTGAGTATAAGTAAGTGCTTTGGCCTTTTTAACCCCTTTCACAAGTGTATATGTTGAACAATGACTTGACCCTCTAGTTCAAACCTATTGCCCCATTGCTGATGGCCAATGTTGGCTCTTATGCTGAAATTTCAGCTCCTGACAATGCAGAAGGCACATTGGACTTCTTCTGCTTCTGTTAGAACATGGATACCAGCCAGTAACTTTGTCCTCTGTCCAACCATTGTTAGTCCAGCTGCATATATATTTTATTTAGTGTATCTTGTCACTTCACAACTTGGTGACTCAAGTGTTGCAGAGCTCAGGTGTCCTGTTTATCAAACAAAAATATTAGAACCAAACAAAAACAAACAAAAAAAAATGCAGTGACAAAAAAGAAAATGTTTCATTTGGAAATGATGGCCGGTACACATGGAGATATCTACATTTTTGTAGTAGAAAACGGGATATAGGAGAAGACAATTCCTGGAACTGAACACAAAATTTCTCTGCAGTTTTAATGCACTGGAGATAGAGATCAATAGACCCCAACTGTGCCCAACGCACTATTTTCTATAATCATAGACTTTAACATTGAAAGAGGTATATTAGGTTTATCTAAGCCATCTCCCTGTCATATAACTGCATTGTTCTTTATTGTACATTTTCCACTGCTTTTCCTGATTTAGCTTATAAAACTTGTACAGCTTAAAAAAGCAGGTTAGAGACAAGAAGTGAATAGTTAACTTAGATGTATTCTGTCTCTGCACTAAATTACCGTACTAGTACATTTGTTCTGCAAGAATGTGACCTCTGTGTATTTTTATTCTTCTCTGTGACATTGTATCTGCGCTACAGCAGTGAAAACATAAAAAGTTTAAGCTAATTCTATTTCAGACTTAAGTAGTTTGTCCCAGGTTTTTCCATCCATTTTAAAGAATACATATTTCTGTTTGATTATATATCGCTAAGTTACTATTGCTAAGAGAGTGTAAAACAGCAGTGCAAAAGGAGAATCCCATGGAAAAAGAATCAGTGCTCAGAAAAAAGTCTTGTTGCCAGCCAGCCAATACTGTAAAAAATTATTCATATTCTGCACACAACATAGAGCTGTTAGGGGCTCAGGATTCAGGAGGTGGGAGAATTTAGGAACATGGCTTGAAATGATAAAAGAGAGCTGCAGAAAGACTTAGGAAATTGATCCATGTAATAATGAGCAGTTTCTGAGACCCTGGAGACTACATATTAAATAATATACCATTTGTCGGGTAAAATACCTTGGGCTTGATACTGATCTCACCCACTCAGATGTTACAATGCTGCTTTTTTACTGAGTCAGAGGAAGATGACCCTGATTTACATCATCACAGCTCAGAGCAAAGTTTGTCCCTTGCACTGGAACAGAAGCAGGTTATTAATGAATTCTGTTGCAAGTTTAACCTTGTAACCTCCAAAGGTACTACCATTATGAGAGACAGTGGGATTAGGAAAGAAAGAAAAAAATGAAAAGAATCCTCAGCATTCATTTTGACTTCTAACTAGCTCCTGGGTCTTCCCATTACCTGGCATTCTTTCAACGTCAAGGATACTTTCACTTCTGACTGTTACTGACATGCTCCCGTTTCCTTCAAGAAGAATATTTCTCTTGTATCACATATTCACATTTTCCAGGTGCTTGATTTTCAGCTCAGGCATTCTGAGAGTTGCTGTTTCCAAGTTTGTTGTCAAGCTCTCTTTTCTTTTCCCACCAGGGAATCTCTGATACCTCTTTTCAAGAAAGTAAGAGAAAGGGAAATCTCAGTAGGCTGTAACCTAGAGTGACAGAATCACAGCAATTATTGTGACTACTGCTCTAACCCTAAAGCACATGGACTGCAAGCTGTCCATGCAATCACACAGCAAGGGGTTATGGCATAACAGGTGTGGGGGATAAGAAGATCCCCTGAGACCATCCAAAATCCCTTAGCCTTAACTATGATGAGCATCTCCATCCCATTTCATCAGGAGCATACTTTCATAAACCCATTTCTTACTGTATGATCACAGTCTTTCAGAGGACAATCTGGTCTGCAACAACTTGCTCTCTGCTTTCTCAGAGCCAGCACTAGCATCACCCATCAATCCTTGGGACACAAACTGTGAATGGGATGTATTTTTACCCCCACTCTGAGAAACCAGATCAGAACACTTCCAATGATTCATGGACATTGATCTGTATTACTTCAAAAAAACTGTATGTGGAAATGGCAGGAGTCTGCTTTGGGATTACTTCTTGGCTCACAGCTGTGCTATTTTCTCAGTCATTTTCTCTTGTTGATTCACAGGGTTCCTGAAAGTATTAATATATTTATGGAGTTCTTCAGGGCATTGTTCAGCAAAATGTTCTCTTCACGTAACTAGGTCAAAAGTACAGAATCCAAACTCACAGGCTGGCACCAGACCAAAGAATGACCATACAGGAAGATAACCCCTGAGGAGATCTGAACTAGCTATTCCCACCAAGAAAAGAGAATTCAGAACCAAAAGTGCCAGTTCAATACAAATAATAGATTAGTGCTTTATAGGACATGTAACAGGTTACGAACTGCCTTGAAAGGAACAGAAAAAATAGCAAGTGTTATTACCAACTCTATAAATCAGTGGTACATCCATAAATTGCATATGATCTGCTGTCCTGCTTCCACCATCTCCAAAAGAATAGAGGAGTTAGAGGAGGGTAACACAAAGTAACAGATTCTGTAGAAACAGAGGGAAAATACATGAGGCTCTTCTTCCTGGAACATAGAAGAATAAGAAGAGTATAACAAAGTGTGCAGCATCCTAGAGATAAGCATCTGTTAAGGCCTTCTAACCTGCTGACATTTGTAAGCTGAAGAACGTGTTCTGATATTCCTTTATCTCCTTTTTCATTAGCAATAACTATTAGAACAATAAATACTTCTACCACATATAAGAAATAAGAATCTGTCCTTGAATATTGATAAGAATTTCATACCAGTGATGGAGAAAAATATCCGGTTCTGCATCAAAGGTCCTTTTTGGTCCACCTGCTATAGCTGCCTGTAGCAATGTAATTACTTTGGCATCCGGACCAATAGAGCAATGAATGATTTGCCGCTATGCACAGTTGTTATCCAGTCAATAGAAAGAGACAGTCAAGGCACCAGAGTTAAGCAGTTACAGAGTACAGCCAGATACATCTTTGGCTGAGAGGCATTTTCTTTCATATTTCTTGAATTTCTCACATTTCACTTTTCAGCAGACCTTCAGAATGAAAGGCCTTTCAAGCCATGTGTGTCTCACTCCATTGACCCAACAGGGATCATAGATACCTACATTAGAAGATTGCTTTATTGAGCACTTCAGATTTATGCCCAAGCAAGGAAACCAATTGAGATGGACTGGATCTTAGGATTTCCGTTTTCCTCTGTGGAGATGGTAATAGTTTTCCCCACTGGTAGCTGCCACCTTTGTTTAGATTTTTATTATAAGCAGTTGTGAAAGGAAAGGAATACTTATGGAGCAACATGGAGTCTTTACATAGTATTTAAATAATGTGGATGATTACAACATGTTCCAATTTTGACTTTCTGAATGGAACAAGATTAACAAAAGAAATGACCAGGAATGGGGTTAATTCTGAATACAGCAGCTAACACAACTGCTTCTAAGTAAGCTGAGAATAGATGAACAATTTCCAGTAAATAGCACAATCAATTAACTCCAGAATTTCCAGTTCAGATCTTCCAAGTGCTCTCTCTCACCTATTAAAATTTAAAAGGCTAATGTGTTATGTTTGAAATAGCAATCTACTGACACATAAAAAAGTATGACCTGAGTAGGAAAGCAGAAGAACCCATCATTTAGAGTGTCACTGGAGCCAGATTTTTAAAGTTATCTTTTTTCTTTTGAATTTCCAGGTTATTAACCACCTTTATCTGGCCCTGAGGCTCTTTATATGCAAATATTAGTGAGATATATTATTAATATTATTCAGTAGCTCACTTGGAAGATTTAAGGAAAGGAAGAGAGGATCTGAGCTGCAGCTGTTCAAGAAATACAGGGAAGGACAGGTTTTAATGCAAGAGAACATAATGTACAAATTAAATAGGTTCTTCCTGAACTTGCAGCAGATTCACTCTTAGCTTTCACTCCTTTCCAATTTGACATCTGGCCCTTCCTAAAATTTCCTTCTACTAACAGTGGAACAAATTTAAATCCACTCCAGAAATACATTTAATTCAGAGCTTGTCTTTTTCCTCCACCTTTTCTGATAGCTGCCTGGCTGTCAAACAAAATAGTACTGGCCCCACTCAGCAGAATGAGAAAAATACCAGCCTAAATCCATTGCCCTCCGCCTTCCAGAAAACGTTCAGAGCTTTCTTCCATTAACAAGATATTCATTTTAGCTGAAGAACATATCCACAGGGGAGCAACTGTTTCAGCTCATTTTCATGCTGATATATTTGCTTCTCTGGAAACTGCAAAGCAACAGCATCGCTGCTGCAGTGCACAGCTTAGAAGCCACTAAAAAGCATTCCTGAGAACAGGCATAAAAGGTTTTCTATCCCCATATTCTCTACCTAAAGAGGCTGGGCACACTGCAGAGCTGTGAGATGGCACAGTATCCTGGAGTCTGAGGATGATTAGTATGGGTCTGCAGAGAAGCTGTATTACTTACCGATGGAGCGCAAAATTTAAATCCCTGACTTTGCCCAGGAAGATGGGACCTGGTGTCCAGCTAAATAGCACAGATTTTGAGCAAAATGAAAAAAAAAAAAAAAAATCAATCATTACATTATCTTTAAAAATCAGTGAAGGAAGACAGAACACCACAGTTCCCAACTTCATATATGTGTGTTTTCATGGATTCAACTGATGTCGTCAAGATCAGTAGTTGTAAACTTTTCTGCTGCACACTATATTACTTAATAATAATCCACAAATGATGACAAACCTATTGTTTCTGTCTTGAATTACTAAGCAGGAGTCCACAGTTACATGGGTCTTAGTTTAAGACTCCTCAGATTTCAAAAGGTTGAAAATCATCGTCATGGGTGATAAATCTTTTTCTGTGAGAAATGGACTGAAATAAGTACAAACTAAGTAGACACTGCTTGGCTTTTCAGAAGGCAGTTTACAGAAAGTCAGGTCAATAGATTTAATAGACATAGTCCAAGACGATAGACAAGAAGATCAACTAGATCTTTTGTGCTGTAACACTGAAAAATTTTCTTCTTGCAGATCTGCAATGTATTGACGATACTCTATGTCAGGGAAATATTAATGACAAGTGTCGCTGAAGGCTAAGAAGAAGGCAAGAAACAGCATAATAAAATGGATGCAGCAAAATAAATCAGTTGCTGACTTTCCAGTTCAATTTATAAAGAACTGATTTTTTTTTTAATTGTTGCAGAAATGTAGAAAAAAAAAAAGAGTAAATTGGAAACTCCTTCCTTTCTCGTTTTCCCCTTTCTTCCTTCCTTCCTTGCTTCCTTCCTTCCTTGCTTCCTTCCCTCTTTCCTTGCTTCCTCCCTTCCTTCCTCCCTTCCCTCCTTCCTCCCTTCCTC
Organism: Coracopsis vasa; assembly: GCA_026283785.1. Classification (NCBI taxonomy): domain Eukaryota; kingdom Metazoa; phylum Chordata; class Aves; order Psittaciformes; family Psittacidae; genus Coracopsis; species Coracopsis vasa. The sequence continues at coordinate 10,675 of JANHGB010012766.1, read as the reverse complement.
TCTTCCTTCCTTCCATTTTCCTTTGTTATTTTGCATTACATTCTTTCCCTTTCTTACATTCTTTTAATTTTTTCCCTCTTTTCCCTTCCCTTCCCCACATAAATCCCAACAACTCTTGGGAAGATAGCTGGAATTACAGTCATCTTTAAAAAGGAGGCATCCATTAACAGCCACAATTGCAGATACAGCTTTCCCCTCTGCTTGAATTCAAGCTTTGCATTTTATATTTTTTTTTGCTAGAGAACACATCCCATCTGCAACTGCATAGGACAAAGAGACATCTGCAGGTAAAGATTTCGTATTCACTTGCTATACAACAAAGAAGTGCCAGGGCAAAGCGCCTTGAGAAAGGACAGTTTCCACTGCAAGAAAGAAAACGAATTTAACATGTTTTCAAACAACTAATAGAGGTGATATTCTAATAACCCCTTTTTTTGAGATGTTCTTCTTTCTCTATCATGAAAAATAAGAACATATGAACAGCATATTAATGAAGTATGGAATATGATTGCTGAAATATGATCACTGGATTATTAGGAATCACTGACTAAGCTGTATTTAATTAAATATACAAATTCAAAATCATTGGAGAAAGTATTTCAGCAACATATACTCCATTTATTGGTATTATACATCACATGCAGATATCTCAGTGGATTTTGTATTTTTCAGTGGAGGCTGTGGTCATGCACTATTTTATTAGCAACAACACACACAAATAAAACCCCCAAAGCAACAAAACTCTTCCACCTGACTGTTTTGGGATTTTTTTCCGATTTATTATTCAGAGTGTACATGCAAAACTTTCAATGAGATCATTATTTTGGGATGTTTGAATTGTCTTCATTTTTATCCATGGCCTAGAAAAAGTCAGTATTAGTGGACAAATGTAGCCTGTGGTCCTTAATATCTATGAATTATGAGGAATTTTATCCTTGTCCACTCATAAAGTAATCTGTGTGTATCCAGAGATTGTCTGTATGGCATTGCAGAGAGACTAAGGAATGTGCTGTCAAGAAAGACATGTAAACCAGGGTGCTCAACAGGCTGGATTCTGCTTCCTGTACAGTCACTGGACATGAAGGTGTGATATCTTAGCTAATTCAGAATACAAACATGGTCCATCCTTCTCTCTGCCTTCTGTATTTATATCTTTTTTCTCTATCTATCTATCTAGGCTCCAGCAAACCTGGAGAAAACAGGGGCAGATGTACATGACAGCACTTTGCACAATCCCACCATGGATGAAGTTTTGACACCATGCAAACCTCAGCTACTGTGAAGCCACACCTGACTTCTGCCACTGCCCTCATTTCACATCGTCCACTCCTTGAAAATATGAACTATTCCGATTAAATATAGTTTGACAAGCAGGAAATAATTTATCACAGCTTCATTCTTTCCCAGGGAAGAATGACGAAGAGTAACGTGGCTCTTTTCATGAGAATCTGTTCATTTTACAAACACTTTACTCTGCTGTACTATTTCAATCCTTATAAAAAATTATTTGAAATGCAGATTTATTTCTTCCAAATGTAATTGTATTCTGTAACGCACTTGAGTGCTGTTGACCATGACTAATGTTAGCTGGCAAAGCTCACAGGGGCAGCAGCTTTTGGAGGTAGCTAGGTATGTTTGTGGCATTTCCCTTGGGAAAATAAGAGAAGCTGAAAAATTATGCATGAAATGTACTTTACTGTCTGAAAAACACTGATTTGCTATTACTACCTAGAATGAAAACAAACATACTCTGAGAAAAAGCCTCTTACATGGGAGTCTGTTTGCAGACAGGTTTTGAGTACACTATAACTGTAGTGAAAAGTTGTGAGAGTTTTTAACCATGGACTTCTAGGTCATTGTTACTCAATAATTGCAATTAATTCAATTTGCCCATGTTTTAGAAGAAACCAGTATTATTAAAAATCACTGTTTTATTTACTATTATGTCACAATTTATTTGCTATAGAACAACTTTTTAATTTCATAAATACTCTTTGCAATTGGGATTCCATACATTCTAGCATGAGATCACTGACAACAGCAGGACCTGGCTCCTTCTAGGCAGTCATTGTTACTTGACAAGTCAATTATTAATCTAAATGCATACATCTTGAATATGCTGGCATGCTTATAGTAGTTAAAGGCTACCAAGCGTAAATTGTTTTTTTTAGTCTCCAACATTTTCAAGGTTTCCGAAATCTTGACATTTTCAAAAAAAACAGAGAAATAAACTATATTGTAAATGAAAATAAATAAAGCACTTATAGACCTGCCATTGACAAGGTAAGAATGACCTCCATTTTATAGATAGAGAGGTAGAAAATATAGTGTTTATTTCAAGGTTCAGTGGAAGGTCGCATAAGAACCAGCTACTATTAAGTATTTATTCTGTAAAACATGTTCTCAGATTAGTTACTTCTCTAATCACTGCTCATCCTTTTTCATCTTCAGTCTCACTGTTGGGTTTAGATACTGTCAAATATTTTAACCTTTCTAGGGCTATATTTTTAAATATTTGTACAAGCACTTGTGTAAAGGAATGCTGAAACCTGACTGCTCTTTGAACAGGAAGATAATAAATGGCATTGAGAAGAATCTTGATTAGAAATCAGTTCTATTGGCTCCCAAACTTGCCAACTCACAAGTTCACTTCTTTCTGAGGATGTACTTTAATGACTTAAACAATACACAAAAGAAAGACAATATTGATGTCCCTAATGGAGGCTGTTAATCACCTCAGCTCTAGAACACTTTCCTAATTTACACAGGGGACTTCAGAAGTGAGAAGCACTAAGGTTCCCATCTATCAGCCTTGCAATGCAACTAAGGTTTTGGAGTGAGATGGCAAATTCTCTCCTCGAAACAGTAATTCCTAAGCTCAGGGATAAATATTTTTGAAAAATTTATAGATAAAAAATTGAGATTAAGTAGGAAAACATTTCAAAACTTAGCAACAGAGAAAGATGCGTGAGAAAAGGAGGTAGACCTAATTTCTTTCTGGGGGTGACATAAATTTCAAGCGCCTAAGTGAGATGCAGTAGAACTGTATCCCACCCTTCATCGTAACACATACACATGTGGGAAGAGATTTAAGTTTCCCTAGACCTTTTTAAATTTATCATTTCCATGCTTGTTAGTGTTTCTTATTGCAAAAATCTGTTTAAGGCGGGGTTTCTTGAATATCTGCAGTTATAAATATATATTTCTGTCTTTTTGCTGGATAATTTCTTTGTTTATAGTTGAAAATGTTGCCAGAAACAAGGGAAGATACAGTGTACTAATGGAAAACCGTGCAATACAAAGACATATACAGCAACCCGTGGACTTTATAAAGGTCATAGCATAAATTAGAATAAAAGTAGAAAGAGAATAAAACTTTGCAAACTGCAATTTGAACATAAAACATGGAAAAGCTTTTAGTCATGTAACTCTTGTACCCTAAGCTGATTCCATGCACTGTTTGATGTATCCATTGTTGGAATTTTTTCCTCATTTAGAATTTGCTAAAAGTGAGTGGGTGTTTTATACTAGCATCTGTGGGGATCAAATGTAATCCTTATGAAAATCATCGTGAAAATGTATAAATAGCTCTGCTATTTTTATCAATTGCCTGGAATTTTATCATCAGAACTGTAGCACTCATGATTGCATATATCAGAAATCAAGTGGAAAACGTAATTTTTTTTAACAGTGCATTGTTGGTTATGATTCTTTTAATCCATACAGTTTTATGAGCTTTAGGAGGGACTCCATATAAAATTAGACAACATCCATCCAAATTAAATGTTTCAGAATTCAATAAAAGGGGTGAATATCCATAAACATTCAGCTTTGCAGTGCTTTCCACTGCTCAAGGATACATTGCTGGATCGCTAAAGAAAATCCCAATGATTTTTTATGTTAGTTAAAAGACTAAAATATAAAAAATAACTGCAAATATTTATCTTTCATTACAGGGGCATATCTCTATAAAGAGCAAGCTAACAAGATATTGCACTGTGCAATATTTACCTATTTATTTTAGATTCATTAAAGGTTTGCCTCTAAACCTAAAGCAGTGACAATTGTCTTCCATACTTTTTAAGAGAAGAGCAATATTAAGTGGATTTTTCATTTGTTAAGCCTCCCAGCTGAATGATAAATAAATTCCCAAGCCTCCTAAATGATGAATGTTTAAATAGAAATAAAATAGATACAATAGATGGGATTCATTTACATTTATATGTTTCATATTGTGGATGCCTCCCTTTTTGCTAGTCCCTCAGTCATTTTCCCTCGTAGTAAATGGAGAGAAATAAGAGCTACAGTCTACCTTAGCACATTGTAGAGTTTAAAAATAGTTTAGATTAATTATAAAAATAATAATGATTATTATTGTTATTTCTTACAGCTGATAATTCCATTCAAGTTCAGTGATTGTTAATGTCAACAAACCTGGAGTCTGTTGGAGATCTGTAAACTGTTCCCTTTATGTAAAATTATAGTGATTCACAAAAGGAGCAGGTCTGCCACAGAGATTTCTCAAAGTCAGTGAATTCAACTTATTTTGAAGTCAGCATAACTTGGGAGGGGCAAAGATTTTTATTTACTACAGCAGGTTAGCTTGCCTTACAACCTCTCATCACCACTAAGAGCAGAAAGTGTTTAAAAGCTCAACAGTGAACTATACGCTGCCTCTTTATAAAAGATTGGTGGTGTTAGCAAGGTGTCAGGCACCAAGATAATACTGAACATAGCTGCATTTATGACTCCCATAAGGCACTTATAATTAATGTACAGTAACAGTATTTCCGTAAGAGAGCCCATTCAATGCATCAAGGCATTTAATGAGCAAAATGCATGAACTTTCCAATTTGCTGCCAGATTAAACCTTACTTTACTTTGATGCCATAACTTGTGCCTGAATAGATCCTTTTCTCATCCACGCTCTTACACAAAGCTCTGTAATGAATTTGCATATGTCAAAACAGCGACTTTAAAAAGTCACATTGCTCAGGCATACAGACTTAATGGAGGACAGATGATGAAAAATGTAACACCTGATTCACTGTTTCAGAAGAAAAACAAACAAAACTAAGCTCAGAAGAGTTTTAGACGCAGCTACCATCCTGTTAATTTCCCAATTAAATTGCTCGGTATTCCAGTGTTCTGATCATGCGTTAGATTCAAACAGGGTTTGCTGGTTTGCTGTAAACATAGTTAACTCTACTTTGAACTTCCTATGTTCAGGACAATGAATTAATACTGGAGCTCATCTGCTTAACAATGAAACACTAGAGAACCACTCTTCCCAGTGCTTTTCAAGGTTCCCTGAGTAATTTTGTTACAGGATTATCCCAGAGGTCACAAGACTCAGTCCTTCTGCTTGTACATAATCTGTAAGGGTCTAGCTCAGAGGCTTTTTTTAGCAGGCATATGGTATGTCACAAAGGAAAAAAACAAGCAGGAGTTTTACAGGTGTGTGCATTGCCACTGGTCCATCACCCAAACATTTGTCTTTGTTCCCTTCCTCTTATGTTTCTCTTGTTTTCTGACTGAACTTCTGCTAGCAGATGCTTTGTGTCCTGTGCTGCACAGCACTCTGGAAAAACTTCATCTGCTTCTGCAGTATCAGCTTCCAAGGCTGATGCAGTACTGGTCTCAGGCACCAACTCTGATTATATGATTAAGTGTTTGCAATAAGAAGCAAGCAGTACTTTCAGTGTATTTGGTTTGTGAGGAATCATACTCATTTGAGTCAAAGTGACCTGACAGATACTTCTAAATGCCATCTGTTTCTGTATAATACATACACTGTTTCTCAGTGCAATATTAACCTTCTCCTCATGTTTCATTGATTATCCAAGATTGATCCTTGATAAGGCATTTTGCAATGTTGCAACGGCCAAACCCTGTAAAAGCCTTGGCACTGGGAAGACTCAAAGACACCATAATTTTTGCTGTTTTAGGGAAAACAGACTATCAGTATATTATGATCATTGGTGTCATTAGTAACATCCCATAGAATCATAGAACATCTCAAGTTGAAAGGGACCCATAAGGATCATCAAGTCCAACTCCCTGCTCCTTGCAGGACTACCTGAAACTAAATTTTATGACTGAGAGTGTTGTTCAGATGCTCCTTGAACTCTGACATCTTTAGGATCCCCACAATTCAAGAGAACCATGAACATTCCTCCTGTTTCAGGAAGACAAATAATATCAAAACATGATCAAAACTGGTAACAGCTTATTTACTCTGTCATTCACTCTATCTCAGCTCCTCCTCAAGATGTAATCCCCTATTCTTCTGCCTTCATTTTCTTGGTGTTGTACTTGAGAGACCAGCAGCTTTCCTAAGATATCATCATCATTGCCAAGCTTTTGTTGGTAGGCAGCACTTGAATTAATCCTGTTCTGAACTGTAACTCACTAAACTAATGGAAATTGGTGTATGTCATCTACCAGTGGTTTCTGAACTGCAGGCTGTAGGATAATGGCTGCAATTACAAAGGGAGCATTTATCTTTCTTTTGTGACTTTACTGTTGACACTGATAGCAGTGGATGTTAGCCTTTGGACAGCAGCCTTTTTAAAGTACTCCCAACAGGACCTGAGCCCACCAGACTGTGTCTACAGCACTCAGATTTCAGCACTTTCAGTACCATGACAAAGCTATCATGGAATACCATGTACTGTTCATTTTATAAGTTTGTAAGTTCACATCCCTGAAATATTCCTAACTATTTCATATTCACCTTTTTTAATGTATCTTTGGCCATATCTAAGAAGAACACACAGTTGATGAAATCACATCCCTTCAATCAGCAGCTGTTCAAGATGTATCCCTGTTTTCCTGGAGTCATTTTTACCACCATTTTATTTGCCTTGCAGAGACAAATAAAAAGAATTTTAAAAATTAGATTTCATGCCTTTAGTTTCCTGGAACCACGTGTCTGCTGACCTGGCATGTATTGCAACGGGGGATGCTGTGGGGAGCAGGAATTAACTAGGAATTAGAGTGCAATCACAAGCATTTCACCAAGTAGAACAGCTTTGGGAAAAGAGAAACAGAATGGGGCAACCAAAAAGTGTCTGGGTCAGGATGTATTTTTGGATCTGTACGCTACTATCGTAAAGCCATAGCAGCTAGCACAGTCCCTGGCCTTCTGCATTCAGTGATTTACTTCCTTTACTGCTCTGCAGCACAAGGTTGCCATACTGCCACTCTTCATGAGGCTGCTTTGTAACCAGAGTGGTAGAAATATGGATTGCATATAAGTTAAATATAACTCTTTAAAATGAGAAGGAAATCAGAATTAAGTTTTCCAAGCACTTTAGCTGAGGATGTGGGGATATGTGTGATATGTGCAGGAACCACTGTGTGGGAGCAGAGGAAGGCATGTATTTCTGAAGCCAGTTTTGCTATCAAAAGCAGAATCTTGTGAACCCACCCTCTCCTTCAGCATCCCATTCAACCAGATGGTGCTACAGCACACCAGGTTTGGAGTTTGTTCTTTTCCTCACCACCCTTGTGTCTTCTACAGTTTCTACATATTTCCTCAAGTCTGTGTTTGTACTTTGCCCACTTTCTGTGTTTTTATCAACTGTTTGTCTTGTGTCTTACTTTTTTTTTTTCTCTCCCTCATTTAGTTTCTTGTCTGTCTTCCTGGCTTACTGTGCTCTCCTGGCTTCTTTCCAGCTTTGCAGCAGTATTTGTCCTCACAGTATCTTGCATCTTCATTGTGCAGCTAAGTCTTTTTTTTTCCCCTAATTTATTAAAACTCCTATATTTTCCTTTTATTCTTATCAGACTTCATTTCCACACGCAACATCTCCAAGCATATATTTGAAACACTCCCACCAACATCTGTTCACCTATTAAAAATGCTACATTTTGCCATTCAGAAAGCCTTCCTCCTTAGAGATGCTGAATAAAAAAACACAGTTCTGCTAATAAGAAATAGAGAAGCAGAAAATTTCTCTAGGGGAAACAACGCAGCTAAAAATAAGATACAAAATACAAATATACCTCCACCACTCCTCATTTGAGTTGCTGTGGGACAGCTCACCCAACTCTAGCTGCTGCTTCAGAAAAGTGCTGGGTTTTTTTCCAGTCCTGTGTCCTACCTCACAGCCCTATGCAAATGTCTGGGATACTCAAAAGTGCCTTCAGATGTGTCCCATGCCTAAGCTTAGACAACTGAGGCAACCCTATATTGTCAACAATCTTTTATACCATGTACAGAAGACTCAGAGATCTAAACTAAGTCTACCACAGGTGAGATCAAGCTGCCTTATATAGATATCCAGTGATATCTATATAAGGATACCCCTGGATACTCCACATCTGCTCTCCCTTTCATCCTATGTCTTATTCACCAGCCCCTTCCAAATGGATGTTTTGGGTACTTCAGGCTGTGTCGGATGGCACCCCTGTTTACTGGATCACACTCACTAAGGTGCAATCACCGTAACTAATTAAGACGACTAAATTGAGATCAGTGTTTAAAGGCATGCAGCTGTCTCAGCTCCTGTTACAGTCAATGGATATCTAATCAAAGCAGTCAATGGCATGCAGAGAATGATTCAGATATCTCAAAAGGAGAGACCTAGTGACTGATCTGCTACATTACCCTCTAGGCTCTGCTGGCTAGATTGATTACCTCTTTGCTGACTTAGACAATTGGTTTCCATGTAGACATTTACATGCAGACCCATGTATTTTGTTGTTGGAACTTCAGACTGAGCCCTGCTCACAGAGGCCATCTCAATTGGCCTAAATATCTCATTGGTTAAATTTCAGAAAATAAAATCTTTCAAATCCCATTCCTGCTTAAGAAATCTGGAGCTAAGTGGAACAAACGGGCTCAATTCAGTCATTTACACAAAGGCACCTAATGCCCTTTGAGATGCACTAGATTGTCAAAGGATCATAGAAGCATAAAACAATATAATGCTTTGGATTGGAAGGGACCTTCAAGATCACCCAGTTCTCATCCCCTGCCATGGGCAGGGACATCTCCCACTAGAGCAGGTTGCTCCAAGTCCTGTCCAATCTGGCCTTGAACACTGCCAGGAATGGGGCAGCCACAGCTTCTCTGGACAACCTGTGCCAGCGCCTCAGCATCCTCACAGAGAAGAATTTCTCAATAATGTTTAATCTAAATCTTCATTTCTTCAGTTTGAAGCTGTTCCCTCTTGTCCTATTGCTACATGCCCTTGTAAAAAGTCCCTCTCTAGATTTCTTGATAACCAGGTCAATAACCAGATGTGACATTGAACCTACAGGAAACCTAGGTGCTTTGGGATGTCACCAGAAGGCCATGCAGGATAACCCCAGACATCTCAGGCGGTACTAGGAACCTATGTTCAGTGCAGCTGCAGTGTGGCCACCTCAGGAAGTCTATATTAAAGTTAGATGACTAGTATAAGCACAGCGTCTCAGTTTTGACCATGTGACAATCCTTTCTTTCATTGGTCAGCACATGCCACTGTACCTTGGAAGGCTGACTTGGAGGAAGTTGCACAGTTTCTCACTATAAACAATTACAACTAGGACGGGGTTTTGGTGGTTTTTTTACTTTTGTTTTGTTCTGGGTTTTTGTTTGTATATTTTATTTCTGCAATGCATCATGAGGATCGGGTTATCTCAAAACGCTCTTCAAACATCCTCACTTCACCTCAACCTGGATATGCAGCAGCATTCTTCTTTTCCATGGACTAACAATTGTGGGTATTTCCTTTACTTCCTTGCCATTTTTGATGATGTGAGCTCCTATTTCTTTGGTGTTCTCCATGTCATCCCATTCATATCTTATCTTCCTTTCTAATACATGGTACAGGGTCCCTAGAGAGAGCCTTTCCAGTCTGTCCTCCATAATTTCTATTCAAACCAGAGTTTCCCACCTCCTACCCAATCTAGTTTTTTGTTTCTTTCTGATATTTCTATTCCTGAGCTTTCCTGTCAGCCTGCTGAAATGCACAGATGATATCAGGTGCTTACATATAGCACAATTCCCTCTCTGCAAATGTACTGTTAATGGAATATTAAAATGTTTTTGATACAATGAATAAATTCCTTGGATCCTAGATATGTCCTATAGCAGGTGTGTCAGCATTATCACTGTGGCTAGCCACCAGTTACAAGAAACCCAGTGAAATTCTGAGCATGACACAGTGTCCCATGTCCCACGTCTCTCTCATTTTCTGGAAAACAAACAATTATGGCCAAAATCCAGCCATAAGATGCTATTGCAGAATTAGATATGTCTTGAAGTTATCACTGTTGACAGCGGCTGAGCTTTCCCATATCAAGGTCTACTTACTCTTAAACTTCTGAAACAAAGTAATATTTGTACAAATTTGGTGCAGCTGTACAGAGGGGCAGGCTGATTATTGCTCACTATAAAGTAACTACAATAGTCAAAGAATCCACCTGTATTCCTAGAAAATATTCATCTTCTTTTAGAAAACAGTTTTTCTCTTTTGGCTCCCAGTTTGCCAGCATAATTTTTCCAGATGCAGCTGACCTGAACATCCCTTGAGCTCAACTTTTTCACTTTCTAACTGTCCCCATTGGAAGCCTCTGTAAGTCAACAGTCTCCAAAGAAAGGTTTCCTAGAATCATAGAATTATAGAATAATTAGGGTTGGAAAGGACCTTAAGATCATCTAGTTCCAACCCCCCTGCCATGG
>JANHGB010012763.1:0-10826 GCA_026283785.1 Coracopsis vasa | reverse complement strand
ATCAGTCTTTGTTGACTGAAGCCCCTTGTGCCCTGTTCTCCATGCCAAAACCAAGCTGATCCTCATCTTCTCTTGGTTATTTCTGTAATGCTTCCTCCTTCGCTGCTCAGCAGGGAAGAGCAATGCATGGGGCCAAAATGCCAGATAAGCTGTGATTTAAAGCCACTGCTACAAAGTCTGTGTTCTTAAAAGGCTGTGTGTTGTATTAAGTTTATATGTAAAGAAGCAGGTATGTGCGAGAGTGATTTTATAAGTGCAGAATATACGTGTCCTTGTTAGACTCTGGCGCTGTTTTTGTAGGAGAGGTCATGCTCTGTTATAATCTATGGCACATTTACTTTAAATATTTGCTTGGAGAGGTTCTTTATTTTCAAGTAGGTAGAGAGATCACTGGTTGTGTAGTACCAGCCCCCAAAATGATCTAGTCCAGGTCTTGCTGAGCATGTCTTGTGAAAATGGATTCGTGGGGTGAATCCCATGTGCTTCCCCCTGCAGTGATTGAGGGTGTTTGTCTTAATGCTGCTCTCCTGGGAGCTGGGTTTGCTTCTGCTGTGCACTGCTGCTGGGTCAGCAGTTCCCAGTGGTGCTATCCCTGTGTTTGTGTTATGTGTGCAGGTGAAGAATAGTGGATTGTCAGTGAATACTTCACACTGAAATGTGCATCACTGAAAATGGAGCGTCACAAAAAGAAAGCCTCTCAAATCCTCCAAATAAAATAAGGATGCTTGAAAGAGCAAAGGTGCACAACGAATTGCTGGTTCTGCCAGAACTAGATGTGATCTTATGGTCCTTTCCAACCTTAACTATTCTATGATTCTATTCTAACTCCTACTGATGAGGCTGAGAGAGCTGGGCTGGTTCAGCTTGGTGAAGAGAAGGCTCCTTAAGGGGAGACCTCAGAGCAGCTCCAGTGCCTGAAGGGGCTACAGGAAACCTGGAGAGGGGCTTTGGACAAGGGCCTGTAGGGACAGGACAAGGGGGAATGGCTTTAAACTAGAAGAGGGTAGATTTGGATGAGATATAAGGAAGTTCTTTGCTTTGAGGGTGGTCCCTGGCAGTGTTCAAGGCCAGGCGGGATGGGGCTTGGAGCAACCTGCTCTAGTGGAAGGTGTCCCTGCCTATGGTAGGGAGTTGGAACTGAATGAGCTTTAAGGTCCTTTCCAACACAAACCAGTCTGGGGTTCTATGGTTTTTGTTTCCCCTGTGTGGGTCTCATGCAAGCCACAGCATTCCCAGCACCTCCATGGTGTGTATTGCCGCACACTTTGCAAGAACCCTCCTGGAGCAGGGTCCTGGTCCAACTCTTTTTGATATCTCTTGCATTAGTAATGTATTTCAGCTGATGTCCTTGTAGTGCTGCAAGCTTGTGCCTTTATCTGAACTGCTTTCCCATGCCACTCCTGTGTTTTCTCCTGCTCCTAGAGTGACCTTTGCTCACTGTACTCATGGGCCAGCTGTGGCTGCTGCAGGGCAGTTGATGCAAAAGGCATTTTGCATCACCCATCTCCCATGTCTGCCCACCTATGGGTCACCCCACACAGGCCAGAGTAACACTGTGAGGCTGTTCCCAAGAGAACAATGCATCTTTTGGCCTGTTTCACAATATCTGAAACCTCTTTGTGTCATAGTTAACACACACAAAGAGGTTGTGGCATGCTCTTGGGGATGGGTGAGCCATCTCGGTTATTGCCACCTTGTTTGCAAATGCCATGTTAGTCTTTTATATTCTGTGCTTTGGGAGTTTGTGAGCAGCGATGGCAATGATGGGGTGTATCAGCTGTAATGAGAACAGAAAAACGTGCAAGAAGGTTTTGGCCACACAAAGACAAAATGGGATAATCCTTTGGTGCCTTTTGGAGCTTTTAGAATGGATGAAGATATGATGAAGGTTTTAAATAACCCTCATAAAGAATTTATGCATCCTATTGACCCCATATAGTTCTCTCCTCAGTGCTCTGCTCACATGAGCAGCCTGACTCTCTCTTAATTTACTTATACCTTGAGCAGAAACAGGGCAGGCAGAGAAAGGCAGCATGAACACCAACCCACCATATGTTGTTTTTAATGATTGAGTATAGTGGGGGTGCAATCCCAACGTATTCCTTAGGCCAGGGAACTGTGGCACTACAGCTGTTGTGCTTTTATCTCTCTACATATTCTCCCCTTCACTGCTAAAATCTCCATCTAAGAAGCTGGGGATGCTGTTGCTGTGATGCACCTTTGGAAGGTAGCTCTTCCACAAGGATGCAGTTGCCACCATCAAATCCCCCCTGAGTTACACAGCCCAATACCAATGCCAGGTGTCAGGAGCACAGTGACAGTTAGAATTTCAGGTTTTTCCAAGCCTCTGGTATTAAATACTTCTGTTCTCATTTGTATATCAGATTCCATTGCATTTTCTAGGTTTGGGGTTGGTCCCAATGCACTGCTGCTTTTGCACATGGATATATTACAAGGTAGCACGTAAGATAGAAACTGGAAGAGACAGTAGAGCCGTGTCATCGCACTATTAGTTCATATTTCTATAAAGCAGCAGGAATTCAGAATATAGCTCTTTTAATGTCTCATTCAAGCAAGCAGTAACACTGAAATGTGTTTTATTTGATGCCCAAGAGACACACTAGCGTTTATAGTGACAATAGAAATCTACTTGTATTCCAAACTCTTCAGGAGAAACACTGATAGCTTTATTCAAAATAATGGCATTCAGAATTGCTGGATCGCATTCCCAGAGCATCTATCCTGGAGGAAAGTCAGCACCATCATTCTAGTTGTATTTCCAATAATTAAATAATGTATAAGCGAGGCATATGTGTCTTCTGGTCCGTAATGCAGGGAGGGGATAATCCATGAATGCAGGGAGGGGATAATGCATGAATACAGGGAGAGGAAATGTATCAAGATGGTCCCAGTTCTGTTGTGTCCCTCTCCTTCCTTCTCCTCCCCTTCCTTCCTTCTCCTCTCCTTCCTTCCTTCTCCTCTCCTTCCTTCTCTTCTCCTCTCCTTCCTTCTCCTCTCCTCTCCTTCCTTCTCCTCTCCTCTCCTTCCTTCTCCTCTCCTCTCCTTCCTTCTCCTCTCCTTCCTTCCTTCCTTCTCCTCTCCTTCCTTCCTTCCTTCTCCTCTCCTTCCTTCCTTCCTTCTCCTCTCTTGTAGTTGTCACCCACTACAAGTCCCTGAATTTTGTGAGTTAGGCTGGCAGGGATGCTTAATAACAAGCAATAAGGAAAAGTGCACATTAAATACATGTTATTAATCTGCCAGACAGTGTTTATTTGGAGGGTTTGGGTTGGTTTTCATTGATGCAGTGGCAGATTACCCGGCAGTCGTGAAGCCTCAGGTGTAGGTGACCTTGTGGTGAGTCTTGGCCTTTTCATATTGCTGAGGGTTAAAGGGAGTCTCGTTTCATTTTTATAGAAGAGCTCTGAGGTCTCTGTATAAACTCCATGAGAGGGAGCAAGATTCTGCTATTCCATTAAATACAGGTTCATTTTAATGCCTTAAAATAAACTGGAAGTCTGTGTTACACTGGCACAAGGTCGAAATTGCCCTCATATTCTGAAAGCGGCACCGGTACCACGCAGGAAATAGTCTATTTGGAGATCATTGTGCTGATATGTTTCTCTGCTGTATCTTTTGGTGGTGGGGGGAAACAAGCTCTCAGTGGCTGAGGAGTTCATTTCCTCCTGCTGCTGCTTCCTTCATTGAAGTCCTCATCATCCTCCATTTGTGACATCAGAGTGGCTGGCTAGCGAGATAATGATGATTTCACAAGCTTGAAGATTATGACCTTCAAATGAGGAAGGCACAGCGGGGGAGGCCACATTCCCAAGCAGCAGCCATCAGATATTTGTGAAATATTTGCTCAAATGTCCTTGCAGTTATGAAAAAAAAATGAGGGAAAAAGAGGGCAGGAGGGAAACATCCAAAAAATATTATCAGCAGAATGAGTTGCCAGCCAGGGTTTTTTATTCCCTGAGTTTTCCATTTGGTGCCCGTGATTCTCTAACCTGTCTCATTTAGCCTTAATGAACACGAGACTTTATTTTAGCATGCCATATGTGCTGTGGTCTTTAGGAAAGACAGAAAAAAAATGCATCCAAATAACTTATTTCTGTTATGTTCTGACTCTACCCAATCATGATTTACATTTTGCACAGTTTGATGCCCATCTGCAACGTCTCTACTATCAGGAAAGGTAATAAGAAAGGGAGGAAAAAAAGGCATAGGAACATGTTGAATGACTGACACAAGAAAACCTGGTTGGATGAAAATAAATTGTCCCTGTGTCAATAAGCAACTCGGAAAATGGGTTGAAATCCTCTCTTCTGTGCTGGGGCCAGCTCCTGTATCAGCAGTGCCTTGAGAGGAAGAGCCCCAGTAGCCATCTGTGTGTCTCTAGGGAGCCTCTTGCTCTGTAAAGGGGGGGCAAATGGTTCCCCTATGGATAGGGAGGCTGAGGAGCAGCCATGAGGCTTGAAAATGAGCATCCTCTTGGCACGGAGTTGAGAAGGAAGTTCTCTATACAGAGGAGTTCAGTTGGATCCTTATTTGCAGTTATGGGACAAACTATTCAACAACTACAGCCTCTCCCCTGTCCATAGCTCCTTGCAGACGTGTCATTCTGAAGAGGTTAAAAGCCTTGAAAGGACATCTCTTCTTCTTTCAGTCTTCCTTCAAACCACTGGAATTGTGTATTTTTACTTTGGAGCTTGGCAAGAGGAAGAGAAGGAAAGGAAGGAAACACCAAAGCAAGGTCCCAGGAGCGCGTTTCCACCGTGTGAGTTTCTGCCTGATGGAGTCTAAGACAGCGCTGATAGACTGTGAACTTCTCTGCACCATCATGTTCTGCACAGCCCTACGTGGGATCTTGTTCTAAATGACTGCAACAAATGATGACAATTAATTACACTTAGAAAACAATCAGCGTTTTCCAAACAAAGCTCCAACCGTAACAATCCACATCAGTCACATCAAGCCATTAGAGAGCCCTGACACAGCCAGGCCATAGGTCTGGCATCTCTACAGCCCCAGCTTGGCTTCCCTGTGACCCCTACACTATGCAGGGTGTTGCACACAGGAGCAGGGGCTCTGGTCGTGTCACATTTTTCTTCCTAATCACCTCTAAGGTCTCTTTTGTCCTTTAGGAGCCTGAGTCAGGAAATGTCATGTATCCCCTTGCCTGAAATGGGACTGGTTCAGAAATGTTTCATTTAGATACCAGGAGCTATTACAGCCTGATGTGACGTGCAGTTACTTCATCCTGGATTTCACAAACCCTGAGTTTGAAAATTGGCTGCAGTATTGGCTGCAGAGGGGCATTTTCCATCTTCTGTGGAAAGCCAGACAGGGGTTTATGACTTACAGACTCCTTAAATTTAGCAGGTGATTTAAATGACCAAAAATGAAGCATTTCTTACCTATATGAAGATAGAAGGGAAATTTCTGGTGTTAATATTAACTCCCGGTGATCTGTTTGGATGTGAGGAGTGTTGGGAGGCAGAGGAATATACTGAAGGGGCACCTGAAGGACCATGCAGTTGGTGATCCATAGTTTGGCACATCATAGGATCCCTGACTGGTTTGGATTGAAAGGGACCTTAAAGCTCATCCAGCTCCAGATGCCACGGGCAGGGGCACCTTCCACTAGAGCAGTTTGCTCCAAGCCCCGTCCAACCTGGCCTTGAACACTGCCAGGGATGGGGCAGCCACAGTTTCTCTGGGCACTCTGTGCCTCAGCACCCTCACAGGGAAGAACTTCTTCCTAATGTCTAATCTAAATCTACCCTCTTCTATTTCTTGTTCTATCACTACATGCCTTTGTAAAAAGATTTCTTGTTGGCCCCTTTAGGCACTGGAGCTGCTCTAAGGTCTCCACTTAAGGAGCCTCCTCTTCTCCAGGCTGGCCCAGCTCAATTCTCTCAGCCTGGCTTCATAGCAGAGGTGCTGCAGCCCTTGGACCATCTCCATGGCCCTCTTATGACATGAGCTAGGCTCTTCTGTCAAGGTGAAGAGGAAAGGTTTCTCAATATTGGGTGTAGAAGCCAGATTTCTGTACAGGTCAAGATCCCCTCCATGCAGCCAAAGTTGTGTTTGATTCTGTTTTTACTTCCCTCACTCTGAAAGAGGGATGTTTGTACGTAATTCTCTGACTTAGGAGATACTCACGATATAGATGATGTACTGAGGATATTTGGAAGCGATGACACCTGATGTAACTTCAAGCTTGGCCATCTGAATGCTGAAATACCTCAACCAGTGTCCTGAGGCTGCTTAGAGAAGCAGAGAAAGCAAGCTGTCTCCACGACCTAGCTGTGGCCGATTTACAGAGTACAAACCCAATCCAGTTCCTCCCATCCCACTTGAATCCACAGCAAACTGTTTGCGATCAAGAACCAGACTAATAACTATTTGTATAAAATATTTAGTGACTAATTTCACGTTACAGATGCTTTGGGGAACGCTCTAAGCTGCTTGCAGACAATTGAAAAATTAAAAAGCAAGAAGGGAAATTATTGAATGTATTATTCACTGTGCATGGTTTGACCAGCTTTAGGAACTGCAGTGTTAAACCACACGACAGGACCCTGCAAAGCATCTGGAGTGGCTTTACCCACTAGTAGAGAAGAAAGGAGCAGCCGTACCATGCCAGATACAACAGCAATGAGTACATATGTATAGCAAACCAGAATTCACTTCAAGTTATAGCTTGAAAACATTGTGGTTTGAGTGAGAAGCGAGTGTAGAACTGAAGCATTGACCTCCCTGAGCGTTCCTCCTATGGTTGGCACTACTCAGAGCAATAGAGTATAATTTTTATTCTATTTAATAAAACCCCTCACTTTACTTCTTCCATTTCACTTGTGCTAAACCTGCATCTGTGGCAATGAACTGAATAAACCCAGCAGGACAAATAAGTACAGACAAATACATGGAGGAGTTCAATTATCATTTTCCCCTATTGGAACTGCCTTTTAACAGCTACATCTCCTGACTGACAGCTTATTAATACTAATTACATTAGCTATATGCAACATAACTAATGCACTGGTACTTTCAATTATTTTCCCTTGTCTTCGTTCCTTCCCCTGCTCTCCCATCCTCCCTTTTCATGCCCTGTAACTGCTACCTTGGGCTGTAGCCAGAGCAAATGGATCTGTCTGTCCATGAACAAAAGCTTTTCATTTCTTACATGGGTAGGAAATGTCTCAAGTTGGGTGTGTGTTTGCAGGCTGTGTTGGTGCTCACTGCATTGGGCTCACTACCAGCTCTTGGCAGCGATAGGAAATGCTTTGGATATAGGGGGAACTTCCTATGAACGTCTTGTGAACGTCCTGTGAAGGTCTGAAGAATTTCCTGAGGAGGTTCTGTGAGGTTCCTATGTGTTTCCTGTGCAGGTCCCACCCTGTCAAAGCTTCCAGCCTGGTTTGTACAGGAGTTTTCCCAGAGTGTGGTATGAACCCTGTGATAAGCCTGGTGAATCTGCATGGTGGGTTAACCCTGGCTGGACACCAAGTGCCCATCAAAGCTGTTCTGTCACTGCTATTGTCAGCTGGACAGGGGAGAGAAAATACAATGAGAGGCTCATGGGTCAAGATAAGGACAGGGAGATCACTGGGCAAAACAGATTCGACTTGAGGGAATTAGTTTAATTTATTACTAATAAAATCAGAGTAGAATAATGAGAAATAAACCTAAATCTTAAAACCACCTTCTCTTCACCCCTTCCTTCTTCCTAGGCTTAACTTTGCTCCCAAATTTTCTACATCCTTCCCCTCAGCAGCACAAGGGATAGGGAAATGGGGGTTGTGGTCAGTTCGTCCCACATTGTCTCTGGTGCTCTTTGCTCCTCAAGGGAGGATTCCTCACACTCTTCCCTGCCCCAGCACGAGTCCTTCCCACAGGCTGCAGCTCCTCATGAACTGCTCCAGTGTGGTTCCCTTCCATGGCGTGCGACCTTCAGGAACAGTCTGCTCCAGCCTGGGTTCCCCATGGGGTTGCAGCTCCTGCCAACAAACCAGTTCCTGGCATTGGCTCTATTGGATGCAGGGGAAGCTTCTAGCAGCTTCTCACAGAGGCCACTGCTGTACCTACCCCCCCAGGGTACCAAAACCTTGCCATGCAAACCCAGTAGATTCTGCAGTAGATGTTTCGGTGAGCTGAGATGGAAGCAGCACTGACTGAACCCCTCCTGATGGTGAGCTCTGTAGAAAGACTCTGTACACTGACCTGTTTCTGATAGAAAGTCACAGTCACTCCCCAGGTCCTCATTTGGACCAATGTCCTCAGTATTGCCTTTGCCTTGGTTTTGTCTTGGTTTTTCCCCCCCCTCCCCATATCTAATGAACTGTCAATCGCTTATGCAAATCAAAGCAGAAGAGACATTTAAAAGTTATTTATAACGCCTGAAAGCATTATGAAATCAATCATACCAGCTTTTACAGCTTCCCCCTATTCAAGTGTCATTTAGACCTCTAACTTTTTACATTATATTGCTGTAATAGTTTATGTAAGAAGACAAATATGTTTTGATTTTTTTTCATATAACCTTGCTGATTGCTAAAACATCTCTGACAGCTGACATGGAAATCAGGGAGCTTTTGATTAGGCTTTTCTGATATGTAAATGTTTGTAAATGAAGTGTATTATTATGTTTTTAAAGTTCTATTTAAACAGCAGGCAATAGTATCCCATGGCAATTACACTTTAAAGAAGGAGCCTGGGATGAATGTTTGTGGGAGTAACGTGTATTTAAAGGAACTCTATGAGTAAACACTGTCTGCTCTATGCAGAAAATCAGTGGAGAGACCCTTTGGTATTCACTAAGTGGTTACTGGGCTCTTACATAGTTAGTGTGCCTTGGCTATAACATTTCATAATTGCTAAAGGTTATACTGGAACCATGGTCTGACACAAAGTGGAATGGTTGTCCAGTAAAATAATCAGTAACATTAGACTAGCACCATGAACTTACAAGTGATTTCTTATACCAGGTCCTTACACAGCAATGTTTGGGCTTCCTCCTTGCACCATTGATGACAAGTGATGAGGATGTCTCTGTACAACGAGTTTTGTGCCTGCTGTCTTTGAGATGTCCTGAATGATGCTGGAAGGCAGCCTAGGGATAAACCAGATCACCACATCCCCTGAGATTTATTTTAGTAGTATTTCTCTATGGAGCATAGCAGTAATTTTGTGTCTGGTGCCTATAAGAAGGAAGAACTGGGGTTATGGGGAGCTTGAGGTGATGCAGGTGATGGGGCTCACCTGCGTGTGGTCCCACTGCAGCACCTTGGGGCTTTGAGCAGTCCCATGGTGGGTGCTGCTCAGGTGCTTCGATTTCTCAGTAGGAATAAGTTCAGCTCATGACAGATCAAACTTCTCTGCAGAAAAGGCAAATCATTTGTGCTCACTGGTGTTTAAATTAAGCATTTGGATTCTTGGGCACAGAGAGAGCTGGCAGCGTTTTACTGTGGGGCTGCTCCATCTCTCTTGAGCTTATAAACTGAACTTAATGTATAGGCACAGCTTTCTCCAGGAGGCAAGGTGCTGTTAAACTCAACAGGAGTTGTGCCACAAAGAAGATGGGTTAAAATGGGTGTTTTGAACTGGATGCTAATTAAAGCTGGATCTTTCCTAGTCACTGTGGTTTGAGCCCATTAAGCTTTTTGAGTGGTTTCTAGAGTGTGAACACCAGACTAAAAAGAGGAATATAGTTCAGTGTTGGGGTCCTTGTTAGCTCTCTCTTCAGTTTTGGCCTCAAAGAGCCAACCTGATGTTTTCAAACAGCAAGTTTGCTCTTATGGGGCATCTGCCATCTTCTGCAAATCACACAGTTTTGGATGAAAGGACAAACGAAAAGGCAGGATGGAGGAGGTTGAATCCAAACCTCCCATGAAATGGGGATGTGGGGCAGGAGGTTCTTGCTGCTGCTCCATCTGCAGCCTTGGATCTCTCATTTGTATCATGCCCTGCTGGCATTTCTGTTCAGGCTGATGGAGTTCAAGGCTCTGTTAATTCACCTGGGTTTTTTCATCTTCCCAAGGAAATTAACAGCTATTTTAGCAGTATCATGCTAAATCTGTAACATTGATTCTGGAAAGGAAAAAGAGCTCAAAAGATTACCTAGGTGTCCAGCTGTGATAATATTACCTGCCTTGTAAAATGCCGTAGGTGACTTTGAAGATGTAAAGCAAACTGAGGATTACATTAACTTCCTTCTGGTTTACTAAAATCATTAATTCAGTATCACCAACCATCAAATAGCGCAGGGCTGTTATTTTTCTAAGTATAAATGCATAACTGTTTTTGATACACATGCAAACTACTGCCTTCAAGTGAATAAACCTGTTTTGATTATATCTGTAGTAGAGGTTGGTGCGTCTTTCTTGGCTTTTACTGGTGTTTTCTTTGTAATACAAGATTATAGTAGCCTGCCTAAATTCATTCAGCCTAAATAGTCAGAAGAATGAGTATCGCATAGCAATGTGATCCTGTAATATAATCTTGCCTTGGAGATTCCCACTTTCTTTTCAATCTCTGCTTCACTGTATGGCAGAGTTGTGTTGCCTGTTACGCAGCGAGCAAAGACAATGTTCACATCCAAAGTCAGTCAGTGGTGGAACTGGAAACATGGTCCATTTCTCCAAAACTTTCTAGTCTCAAACATCACTATCCATTTTGGAAATAGCTGATGTATCAGACTTAAACAGGGGAAACTTATATTAGATATTAGAAAGAAGTTCTTCACTATGAGGGTGCTGAGGCACTGGCACAGGGTGCCCAGAGAAGCTGTGGCTGCCCCATCCCTGCCAGTGTTCAAGGCCAGG
>JANHGB010012762.1:4449-22887 GCA_026283785.1 Coracopsis vasa | reverse complement strand
GACTGGTCTGTAGTTCCCTGGGTCATCCATTTTCCACTTCTTGAAAATGGGGGTTATATTTCCCTTTTTCCAGTCATCGGGAACTTCACGTGACTGCCATGATTTTTCAAATATGATGGACAGTGGCTTAACAACTTCATTCGCCAGCTCCTTCAGGATCCATGGATAGATTTCATCAGGTCCCATGGACTTGTGCACATTCAGGTTCTTAAGATGATCTAGATCGTTGCAAGCCTGTAATCTGCAACCAAAGTCAGAAGAAAAAGTAAACTTGTAGTCTGGAGGATGAATAGAAAACCCAGTAAAGATTCTGGTTTAGCTTGAACTGTTTTGTGAGGTTTGGTTTTGTTTCCAACAATATAGAAGTACTTCAGTTTGGGTTGTCTTGAAGTAGTTCTCTAACCTTAAATGTTTTGTTCTATCTTTGGGATATTTTTGTTTAGTGAAAAGGAAATGGAAACATTCATGTTTATAACATAGAATATTTTATTAATAAACATGTCAAACAACAGTTACTGGCTCTGAACATCTTCCCCATATGTTTTTCATTTAGCACTGCTTACTAGATGTGTTCTCACATAACAGGTAGTTTTGGACCCCTCAGACATCTTTTTCTGAATAAATTTACTGTTCACAAAAAAAAAAATTATGTGATTTAGGATGCACCTGGTAGCTGGTTTCAGGTGAGACAGGAAAGTGCTGGGACTATTGCCAGAGGCATTGGTTAGACGTTCTGCAAGGTACTGCCTGCAGTTCTGGTGATCCCAGTGCAAAGAAATGGAACTTAAATTTGAAAAGTTGCCAAATGGCCAAGTACAGGGAGAGGCCATCATAAGAGGACATTAAAAGTTTGGTTGGTTTGGTGAAATGGAGGTAGAGAGGCAATGTGTCAGCCCTCTGTAGAAACACTCAGGAGAAACTGTCAAGGAAGAAGAATAATTATTTCCCTTAAATGGTAATTCAAGGATGATATCAAATGCATATAAATTGCATATTAATAAACATATAGTGGAAGTTACAAGAAGAGTTCCATCTATTAAAAAAAAAAAAAACAACAAAAAACCCAAAAGGAAAAAGTTTTGGAATAACTGTCTAAATTGGATTGTGGCAACTTGAGTTGCTCCTAGGTGGATCTGGGGGGTTTGGAGAATGACCATAAAGCTAAAAATACAAGCTTGTGAGATTGGTCCTTCAGTGTCTAGTTCATTGATTCCTTCAAGGCAGATTGAGACAATGCCCAGCTGTTGCCTTTTGATCACATCTGTCTGCTCAGTATTTAAGTCAAAGCAGATGCTTTCCTGATCTTCAGGAGCTCTGCTGATTACCTGCAGCCAACAAGTAAGTTCTTTCACTTGCCTTGGGTGGGAGATGAGGGAGGCCAGGTCTATATTTCCACTTGCTGCTGAAGCCTGACTGAAGAGGATTTGCCAGTGCTTCTTGTGGAGGTGGGGGGTCAGCTTGCATTGCCAGGGGGACCAGAAGCTGCTGACGCCTTCTGTGTGGGGTAGAACACACATTTCTACTGAGAATTTCACCTGTATGGGAGAGTCAGTCAGACCTGCAGGTATTGCAGGAACCTGTGACACTAGCAGTGCTGTTATCTGTCTCTGTGGCACATCATAATTGTGATTCCTGGCTTTTGCAGTATTTCAGGTTTGCTGAGGGTGCGGGGATGCTATGGGCCTGTGGAAAGTAAAATGTCCTTCAGACTTTTCTGGAACAGGCATCATGTGGGTAATGCTGTTTCTTGAAGTACCCATCATGTCTGAGCCCAGAAGTGCTCTACGCAAATAAGATCCTCTGGGGTTTGTTCAGTAAGCCCAGACCATATGGTTGATTGGTTCCTTTTTGTATGCTATCTACAAGTGATGTATCACAAAGCATAGCACTAAGTATTACTAGGGCTATTAACCTACTGTGTGTGAATGCAGATATTTCCCAACAAATTGACTGTATGCTGAGAAGGCATTGATGTCATGCCTGCAGCCAGACATGGCATTGTTAGGTTGTACTGCACACTACCGTAACTTGGCATTGCTTGGACTTGCTAAATTAACTCCAAGTGCCTTTGCTGATTGCCTTTGGCTTTGGACAGGTCAAGTTAGCTGACTTGTACACACATTTATGTTTCATTTTAAGCTCAACTTTCTGAGTACAGGGTTTAACTAAATTTTGCTGTCCTGTCATGTTGTATTTTGTTAATAAAAGGCTTTAGCTTTTATTGAAGAGTGACAAGTTTTCCACTTCTCTGATTTCCATGCAAGCAATAGAGAGCTTGTGTACATGCAGAGGATCAAACCTAGAGATCTTCATGCTGCTTATAAGACAGCAACAACCTTTGTACTACTTGATGGGCCCTGAAGACCTAATAAACTACCTGATGGGCTTTAGAGGCTTACTTTTCTGCTCCTGGCCACCACCCGGCTAATGTGATCACTGGCAGGTGACAGCTCAGCAGTGGCTTTGTTACAGGCACACTGAATGCTTGTCTTCAATATAAGTGAGGCTTTCCTTTCTTTTTTGACTGATAACTCACTTCTGTACTTTTATATTATTGCCTCTCACATGATAGTTGCAAGGGGCCAGTAAATGCTCCTTTGCCTCCTTGATAGCTAGTGTTTGCATAAATGCACCTCCCTGTGTTCTGAGCTGGGAGAGAGCAACTGTGACAGAACAAGATTACATGGAACCATTAGAGTAATGTCTGACGCAAAGTATACCAAGTCTCCTATCACACTACTTGGGACTCAGTGCCTGTCAGTAACTGTATAATTACAGTGTGACACAAGAAGGAAAAACATTCTGAAACCTCAGTGGAGATTAATTTTAATCTACTTTCCTTTTTATGTCAGTTTTACTCTATCTACCTCAATGTTATTCCTCTCTTGGGGTCTTCAACCCTGTGGTCTCAGTGCTTAATGCTTTCTTCATTTTTTTTTTTTTTTTAAGGCACTGATATTGTGCAATGGCTTATGAAGAACCTCAGCATTGAGGATCCAGGTAAGATGACCATATCTGGGGAGGAACAGATACTCCATCTGTATTGTGTGTGCCATTAGACAGTAGATGTTATTTTGCTGCGGTCTAAAATACCAGTAGAACAAGATTGATGTAAGAATTGAGGTGAAGGAGGAGTGAAAGAGATAAAAATCAACATGTGAAGTCTAATGTCTTACACTGCAACACACCAAAAGCACCTTGTAGGAGTCTTAGCCTGTCTGTGAAATTATTGCTACCTAAGGAACACTGATTGTTTTCAAAGCTGTTCCCAGTCTTAGAAAAGAAATAGGTGGATGTGTGTAGTTAAGCAGGCAAATGAGGTGGCAGATTTTCATCATGTGCAGAAAGGTAACCATGACTGACAGGACATACTGGCCAAGGACAACACAGATACCATCATAGAATCAGGTGATGGCTGCTAATTTATCACAGCAGATAGATAAATGGATAATCAGCCACAAACAATGATCGGGGCTTGGGCACAGTCCAAATAGCTCACTCTTCAGAGAAACAAAAATCGTTTTGGCACAATTAAGAACTATTGGGAAAAGGAAGAAAAGGTCTGCAGGTCCAGAAGTTTCTTTTTCTTTTCACCTCCCAGTTTGTTTACTGCTGCCTACTGTCACCATGTAAAAGCAGAGATAGAGGCAGCGTTGCCTCACCCAGGGCATCCATATACACACATCTCTTCTCATGAGTCTAGTCAAGTCCCAGAAGTGAATTTCAGCTGCAGACAATAGCTGCTTTATCTGCCTCGGGGTGCATGAGCAGCTGATGTGTATTTTGCAACTCTGAGAAAGTTGATGTGGCTTTTGAGAGCTGACTTTGGTTGAAAATCTGTGCAGATGTGCCTCTGTGCTGGTGAGGGTTGCCCTGGCAGTGCTAGGATATGTACTCCCCTTTGCCTCTGCGCATTTCCTGTAATGAATGGCAATGCTACACTCTCAGGACTTGTCTTTATGAATAAACATACTGCTAATGACCTGGTGTTGCAGCTGTTTATTGGATTTGGTAGAGGCAAGTGGGGTTCATGTCTTCCTGTCAGCTGTCACCTGTGGTGGATAACGGGCTTTGACTTGAACTTCAGACTAGAGCTGAACTGGTGTGTGACATTTTGTAAACACAAAACCAGCAAGTTAAACATTTGAACAATGTTTCATCAGTATTGCAAGGCTGATTTCTGCTCCTTCTGCTTTGCGTGGTTTGGTTGGAAGGCATAAGGATGAGGTGTTGGTACAGAGAGGCATGTGTGCACTAGGTCTTTGCACAAGCCATCACCAGAGCCACTGCTGAAAGCAGAGGAGTGTGCGGTGTGTGTCTTCCTGACACATCCCTGTTGTTTTTCTCTTTCACAGGGGAAGCAATACACTTGGGAAGTCTTATTGCTGCACAGGGTTATGTCTTTCCAATCTCAGACCATGTTCTTACCCTGAAAGATGATGGGACATTTTATCGTTTTCAGGTTGGTGAGCTCTCTGTTGCCCTTGTGGCCCCTTCTACTGTCCCTGCAATAATACTGCTGAAATCACCTGCTCTTTGTCCCTAAGCACCCATTACGTCTCTGAAGCCAGAGATTGAGGCTATCTTGTTAGAGACCTTAAGAAGTGAGAAAGCCTCTTCAAAATGATCTGCTTTAAAATCCCAAATTACTACTTTTCTGACCCACAGTTTTTACATAAATGAACAGATATCCTGTGATTATTTTTGATATGTCAAGGCTGTTGTGCTCAGATTTGAACTAAACCAGAAGGAAAATGGCTTTCGGATTCTAACCTTGGCAAGAATTGTGTAGCCACTGTCCTGTGCAAAATGGCTGAGGGCAAGCTTTGGAGTTGGGCACTCAAGCTCTGACACAGCAGAAGATTCAAAATTTGTCCTGTCTGGGTTACAGCTTGCTGTGGGAGAGGGCAAGCTTCAGGCTTTGGCTCTTTTGCAAAGGATGTGTAACCTTGGCAGTCACCTAAGCTGGGTCATCTCTATCCCTCAGTGTCACTGTGCCTCCAGATGTGTTAAATTTTTAAAGCCTCCTGCCTTTGAGTTCCATGCTCTGTCCAAAACCTGCTCCTGTTAACTTCTGAGATAACTGAGTGTTTGTCCTGCAACAGCTTTTGGACAGATTTTGTAACTTTAAGTGAAGCAGTAAGTTCAAACCTGGAGTCTTGCTGCCTAATCCTGCTGGCTGAATTTGTGTTGCTCTGCTACGTGATCCCAGCCAGCTCCCTTATCTTTCCTATTACATCTCTTCTGTTCACCCTCCTGTTCCTCCTTCACTTTTTTTTTTTCCTCTTTTTTTAGTTTTTATTTGAAAAGCCTGTTCTTGCACCTGATGTTGCTGCTGCTCATACTCACTGTCCTACTGTTAATGTGATATTGTGTTATTATATAAGACCAGTGGTACAGTGAACAAAGCAGCCCAGGAGATCACAGAACTCCTCTTATCTCACCCCACCTTCTGGTTTCCTGGCCTCATTCAAACTAAGATTTTTCATTACAATTCCCTTGCTTTTCTGAAAGTCCTGCTCCCCTGTCATGTAAGACTTGACAGAAGCAAGGGTAATACTGATTGCCCTTTTAGTTGTATTTTTCTCTGTTTGAAGAATGACACAATAAGTTGTTGTCCTGTGCGGCTCTCAGTACCTAGATTTCAATATAATTTACTTTCCCTCATTTTAAGCCTGTGTAAACCACATCATTGAGTTGTGTTTATTGCTTACTGACTTTTGTTTCCCTTATCTTTTCCTACAACTTTTGCTTATCCTTTGCCTGTTGTTATTTCCTGCGACAGTTTTCCTCAGCCATTTTCTGGAAAAATAACCTGATAGGAACATCTTTCTTTTGCATTACGCTCTCCTTGCCACTTTCTACCTGAACTTCAGTCCCTCCTTTAACAGTAGTTCATAATCTCGTGAAGTTCATAAGATGTGTATTAGCAAGGAGTGTTGAACCCGGATTGTCTGATCCCTCGGTTGTCTCATTGTACTTTTGTACAAGGAATTATCTGTGTGTAATGTCCTATGCCCATTTGTGGCGTTACATCAGTAATGCAAAACAGTGTTCTGTAATTTGGACAAGGACGCTATTTTTCATTCATATTAAAACTGAAATACAGCTACAGGTAGTAATATCTTGCAATTAATTGTAGCAACTGCAATATGGAGGCCTGGATAAAAACCAAAAGCATTAAGCTTAGCAGGGCTTCTCTTTTCAGAATGATTCTAATCAGCTGAGTTTTGACCTCTGGCATCTGTTGTATTTAAAAACTAATTTTTTTTTTAGGCTACCAATCATACTTTATATGCTTGTACTAAGCATTTCTATTTACCTGCAATGAGGAATACTAAAGGTGGTATCATCCTGGAAAAGCATCCTCACTTTTGCTGAGATCTGTAGAAGTGTTTCCTCTGAGAACAGAGACTGGGCCATAGACATTGAGATTCTTCTTTCTGCACCTGTATGATTCTTCTTTGTGTACTTGTAATGTTTTTCTGCATCTGAATTGTTTTTCACCTCTTTCATTACAAAAATGCATATGTTCTTTCTTAGGCACCATATTTTTGGCCTTCCAACTGCTGGGAACCTGAAAATACAGATTACGGTGAGAGTATAATTATTTCATTGTAGAAAGTTAGTATGGAAATCTTGTGATGGAAAAAATTGTCCTTAATTACTGTTGGCCATCTAAACCCTTCATCAGCAGAGTTACTTGTCAGACTGCAGCATCAGAGGCAGATACGTGCCCATCCCAAATACATAAAGCCCTAAGGTGTCTCAAGCCCGTGGAACTGTAGCTGTTGAGTCCAGTGGGGCCAGGCTTTTACCTACCATTACCTTCATTCATCCATAGTTGTGTTCGTTTTGGCAGAATTTATGGCAAGCAGAATACTGCTCCTTGGGTATCTTTAATAATACCAATATTGCTTTTGTGGGAGAACATACCCTGATCTGTAGCTGAATCTGATATATTGATCAATAAAAAGTTACCTCATCTGGGCACTCATCTGGCTGATCAATAAACCAGTATAATAACTGATGGCAACTCATATTTAAGGTTCTCTGATATATGACTCCAGACTTATTTTTCCCAGAGCTGGTAAAAAAGAGAAGATTGAACATGGTTTATGAGCTAATAAACTGCAACATGATGTGTTAAACATGTGAGTGCCTGCAGACAGTTATAATACATAAAGAAAATATGTCAGTGTTGTTATCTTTAGCTGTCTGCAGGCAATATTGCTGTCTCTTCCAGAACTGCCCTTATTTCACAGTTAAATGATGAAATCCATTGTTGCATCCTGGTGTGGCATTGGAAGAGGAAGTGAATCCGCATGTGTGCTCCTAAAAGAGGAGCTCCTGGAAGTTCTTCTTTTGAAGTATCTCATATCTAAGATCAGTTTAGAACTCTCCCCTGAATAATCAGATTCTTTTCTTTCCTGGGCAATAATTACTCATCATTATGGATTCTGGGAATCATTTGCTGGGGTGGAGAAGTATCCTGCAATGGCATCTGTCGTGTAATAGTTCATTTGCAGTCCCTCATCTGCAGGAAAGCTTGCACAGAGCCTTATGTGTTTATCCCAGTGAGGGGAACTGCTTAGGAGAAAACATGATGCTGTTCATTATACGCAAAATAATTTCCAGATTTTACAGACACCATATATAACTGTCTGAACTGTGCCAAGTATCTATCTGTAAACATGAGAATAACAATCTGAAGAGGGAAGTTCTGGGTTTCTCTTTTTCTACAGTATCTGTAACTAACTGGTTTTGCAGTCAGATTGTTTTGCTGCAAGGGCATTGAGTGGACCTGTGCACCTTAAAATAAAGTCCTGTGTGAGCTGGACAAGCTGCAGCTGCATTAGCCCTGAGCCCTGTAGTGACAGATTTTCATTTGTCCCAGAAATCTCTAACATATGCTTATAATCAGTCTGCATATCAGAGGTCTGTACAGAGGGAGTCTTCCCAGGAATTAATCCCAAACTAGCAGTAGACCCAAATAAAACTGAAATCCCAGCAGCACTTCATACTTTTTTTTATTTGCATAGATCCACTCAGAGGACAGGAACTAACTTGCTAATGGCAGGTCACTGTTTAGCATGAAGAAATAGTGCGAGACGACTGACTTTAACTTTATTTGGTGTTGCAAATGGCTTACAGAGGAACCTGCCCTTGAGATGTATAAATATACAGGAACTGACCACCTCTGGTTACTATGCATAATATTGGCTCATTATATGAATGTTAGAATTATAGGAATAGAATTACACAAGTAGAACTGGTTGGTCTGGGGTTTTTGTTTGGTTTTTTTTTTTCATATATTTTCCATAGAAGATCAGATCTCTAATGAAAAACATTTATCAGGATGTCAGGAAATTGTATTTACCAGCAAACCAACCCCACAAGATTTTCAAAGAAAAGATAAAATTTTCTGAAAGAGATTTATTGTAGTTTTCTGTAGGTGATGCTTTGATTACTTAATAAGTACCTGGCCCTGGAGCATGAGAGAGGGCAGAACAGAAGGAAGCTATAAAATTCACATCTAGATTCATCCCAAGCAAGAGCACTGGACCTCTATTGAGTAGTTCAGACCTGACTGTATACCCAGGCGGTGCTGGGGACCATGTGTTTCAGCCTGCAATGGAAATGGGATAAGGAGCAAGTCCAGCTGAGGCTTTGTCAGAAGGCAGCCTGGGACTGGTTTGGTGTTGTGCACTGAGCTCATCTTGACCCTCAGAATCCCAAACCACATCAGTTCCTGCAGTGTCTGCCTATGGTGAAATGTGAGAAGGCTTTTCTTAACCATTTGAAATGTGTAGAATGAAGCATATGAATGTATAGGATGAAGCATATGAAAAAATGCTCATACCTTTAAAATGTGGCCCTTGTTTCTATTTTCATTTCAATACTCTGAAATTTTTTGGTGGTTTTGTTCATGTTTTTTTGTTGGTTTGGTTTTTGTTTTGGTTTTTGAGGGTGTGTGGTTGATTTGGTTCTTTGGTTTTGTTAGGGGTTATTATTAACAACAGGGAAAAAATGCAGAGCAACTCACTTTGGCAGGGATATTCCCAAGGTACTGAGGGGAACAGGTTGCTAAATGTAAATCTTTTACCAGCCCCAGAAACAATTGTGCCTTTCTCAAATATCTTGCTAGGTTCTGGCATCTACTGTCAGCACTTTTAAATTGGATGTCCCAGATGTTTAAGGTTTCTGAGAATACTAGTGGGTGATGTCAGCTGGGTATTCAACCCTCTCATTCCTTGACTCATGTTGCTTTCTGATGAGAACTAATAGTGCACTTTTTTTCCTTTTTTTTTTTTCCTTAAGATCTAATGCTAGTAATCTGTCTGTAATTGTTTTCTTTTTCTCTCTTTAGCAATCTATCTTTGCAAACGGACCATGCAGAACAAAGCTAGGCTGGAGCTGGCAGATTATGAAGCCGTAGGTACACTGCTGCTAGAGCTTAAAGCTGGGGCATGCAGGGAAAGCTTTGCTTGCTAATTGAATGCTGCCATTTTGTGCTTTGGGATCAGCAGCTACTGTGTCTCTTTTGTCAGAATTGTGTGAAGTCTGATCTGGACACAACATCAGGAACATTATTAGGAAATATCCCTGGCTTTGCGGTGACTCAAATTAAAGCATCTTCTCTGTAGCCAGACCTCCAAGACTGGGGCAAATTACACAGAAGTTTACCTTGGTTTCTTGTTAACAGTTCCCTGCTTATATATGGTACATATTAACGCACAGAAATTATAGATTTTCAGGTGCATTGTTAGGCAATTAAATTGCTGATGACCATATTATTCTAGTTATGAAAGTTTTCAAATATCAGACTTGGACTGTTTTCAGTATGCCTTATAGGAAAAACTATTACTCAAGCTTCCTCAGGTCAAGTTTTCTGTTATGAAATGATTATCCATAAAAGTATCTCCAACCTTGGCTTCAGATTGTGCAGGGTTTGAGTGGAGAGGAGTGGAAGGACAAGGCTGGTGTGAGTTTCTTTGAATACAAGCAGTGCAACACTCTAACCAGCTGAATTTTTCTTTCTATTGCATTGACTTTGTTGTTGTTTACTAGCTTAATAATGTAACACCTGAATTTCAAGTGTGAAATTTTTCACTGGAGGGTTTGTTTATAAAATTGGTTCTACCGGACTTCTATGGCTGTGTTTATTTCAGTGAAACCATTTATATTGCATATATTTTAGGGTTTTTTTCCCAAGAATGGACTTTTCCCTTCTTCCTTACCTTCTGCGTTTTGGGACTTTTGTGCACATGGATATGTCTACATGCCATTTGGTCTTTCAGTGAAGAGAATGCAAAAATTGCCACTTATCTAGTCCACCCTGAAAATGCATCCAGAGTTCCCAAGAGTTCTAATCTTGAAGTACAGACATAAAGAAGGGAATATAATAATCTGCATGCACTTACACATCCTTTTGCTGAGTTTTCTCTTCTGCATATTGCTGATTTCATTATTAAAACCATTAAAATTTCTCACAGCCAACCAATTAACTGTAAGTACTCTAAAGGTCTATCACAAAGCAACAAAAGGCTGTTCAGCAGCATGCACACTCCCACACACATGCAGTGAGGCTTTGGCTAAGTACTTTTGCACATCGTTGTCTACAGAGTGTAGCAATGCTTCAGTAATGACAAATAATTAGACCTTGGCAGTCTCTCATTTTTCTTGTGAATATTGCATTGCACAATTAGAGATTACTTCTGCATTCAAACTTTGTTCTCTTAATTAGAGACAATCAGATAAGAATGGCTCTGACTCTACTTAGTCATTATGGGAGCTTGAAGTGGATCCAGCAACGGAGATGTACGCTAAGCACAAGTGAGAGAAACAGGCTTACAGGAGTGGGAAGAAGCTCTGTCCATGTAGAACACATTTTTGGAGATGTATCATGAGAATGATTCTCTGAAGGCATCAGCACTGACCTGGAGTTTCCAAAAAGAATTTCTACAAAGCATTTCAGGGGACATCTCATGTTTAGGTTCTGCTTGTAGCATTCCTAGATAACTCTCCACCCCCAATTTTTACTGTTAGAGCAGAGGTCTCAATGATATGATTAAGCTTACATAATTGCATTCAGTTTTATTGATAATCAGCCAAACATAAGCATGATTCAAATATTGCTTCAACTGGTGATGTTTCATTGTTTCAGCATATTTACACCAGAAGGCACATGTGAACATAATTTAAAGCAAAATAAAAAAAAAAAGAAACCAGCAAAAATTGGTTTTTGCAGATAATTACAAGTAGTTCTTCCTTGTAGCCACAGTTAAGGAAATCACCACAGTTCAGCACAGCTGTAAATCATTTGCTTAACTGTTTTCTTCTGTGTATACGGACTTGAACTCTTACATGGACTTGGTGGTAACAGGGCCAAGCTTTATGCCTTGTGTTATACAAGAGTTTAAAGTGAGTAATAGGAAGATCTCTTCTAGCACTAAAGTGCATGCACTTAAGACCTTCCTTGAAATGAAGGGAATAGGTATAAAAAGAACAGCAGTAGAACTAATAGTGTTCATTTTCAAAATGAAAATTTGCAACAGTTGAACCAGCTGTAATGGAGAAGAGGATCAGGTTAATGGTCCCATAGGCCTCCTTATCAGGGTGGGTGTGGATATGTGACTTTGGGGGGCCATTTGAGCCTGAAATTCTGGCCATGTCCTGAGTTTGACCTTGAGCTGTGATGGAGTCACATCCACCTCCAAATGTTCAGATCATGACACTCTCTGTAATGGGTCTGGACCAGAGCTCTTAGTTCAGATGTAGAGCAAGGCTGCATTTGGACCCAGTCTTTGCAGTCAGCTATATTCATTGTTCAGACAAACAAGCTGTTTCCTTTTGTGAATCATCCTGGCAATCCCCAGCCTTCAGTGCTGTGCAGCTGCGTAATGCTCTCAGCGGTGACCAGGGCTGAACAAATCAAGGGATGCTCAGGCTTTGCACCTCAGCAAAAGCCTGAAGAGAAGAGAGCAGCTGGGGGAGGAAGGGAAAGTGGGGATGAGAGGGAAATGTGCAGGTGGCAGCCATCTGCTATCAGAAATGAAAGTCATCAGCTTCACAAAGCTTCTCGGTGTTATCTTTTGGGAACTAGTCCATCATTATTTTCATAGTAGAGCTCAAGCTGTCTTCATCACACTCCATTACTTACCCCTGACAGGGCTCTTTTGGCTGCAGCTATAGGACTGCAGCCCGAAAGGATGTATTACAGCCTTGCTTTGCCTGCAAGATAGTTCACCCAAAATTAACACTGACTTCTGTGTCTTGAGTTTTCCAGATTTAAAAAAAAAAAAAAAGGAATAAAATAACCACCTACTCTGCTAACTGTAATTTTAAGCACTTGTAATTGCAAGGATTAGTTGTTCTTACTATTTTCATCTTTTGTCAGGAAAACTTAGCAAGACTTCAGAGAGCATTTGCAAGAAAGTGGGAATTCATCTTTATGCAAGCTGAGGCCCAAGTGAAGTGAGTAATCCTGGAGTACTGAACGGCACCAGTATTTAGAGCTGCGAAGGGAAAGGGATTCTGTACAGATGGAATTTCTTTGTCAAAATCTTTACTGTGATAAAGCTCTGAAGGTGTTGGTGAGTTTTAATTGCTGGCAGCCTAGAAACGATAGAGAGCAAATTTTGACAGTTTGTGCCAGAATCTGAAAGATGGGTTTAATCATCTGTACATGGAAATGTTGATCAGGAGCTCCTGAGCCTGTGTTCACCATGGGAGCTTGGGCTATTCACTTGCCCATTCAGCTTCTACTTTTGTGAAGTATTTTTGTATTCCATTCTTTACAAATGGAAAGAACAGCACTTTGTCCTCTGTCTGTGTTACTGAATGCTAGTAAAGTGTTTAAGTCTAAAACTATTGCCACTTTAAAGTGATTGTAAGGGTGGTATTTACAGCAGACTGGATTTGGTTTTCTCATTTATACCAATCTCCAGTTGACTTTATTCTATCTCCCTTCTCTGCAGTCTGACTTGTGTTACTAAATTAGAGTGGAGAATTGGGTACCGCTTACATGAAACTTTCTCAGATTCAGTACTGGGATTTTTCCTATCCTCTGCTCATAATTTAAATTTGCCCTTTTTTTTTTTTTCCCCTCATCTTCCCTTGTGAAAAGAATTTGAAGCTTCTTAATGTTTTGAGCATGTTTTCATTGTTGCTGGGAATTGGGTATGGTCCAGACTTTGTTGTCTAGTGTCTAAAAGCTAGTGCCTAAAACTGTACATGTCCATTTTGTACATGTAGTTGTCACCTATAAAATGGAAAAGCTGGTAAAGATGGCACATGAGAACACCAGTACTGACATTGTACCACAAGAAAGAATTTGCACTTTCAGCATTAGATGCTAAAAAATTAAGGAACATCATTTCTTGAGGGTGTGGCTGAGGCATGTCTCTATCTTTGATTAACCCTTTGGATTTTGATTAATTCTTTGCTTAATAACACTGTAATTATGCACCATTTAAGTACATTGGTAATTATCCTTTAAATTACAAGGTAATTAAGGAATTTTTTCTGACCACAATACCAGTGTTCTGTTTGGAAAAGAAGATTAGATGTTACAATAGCAATTGTACTTTCAGTTACTTGAAAGTTTATTGCCAGGTTAAAAAAATAAAATCTAAGTCAAAACAAGATTCTGTACTCCATTTACAGCATACGATTAGTACCTAAGAAAGAAATGTAAATATCAGATTCTTTGTGATCGCTGTTGCTTATTCATCTTCATTCTGTTTCCTTGAAACATAAGCACGGACTGGCGACTCTTCTTTATCAAGTTCCGCTCTGCCTTGCATGTCTTTGTTTGCACCCAGGATTACCATTGCTATACCTACACTGCTCAAAAACCACAGCCATAGACCATCTAATATGTTGTATCTTCCTACTTTAAAATGTGAAATACTGAGTTAGTTTAGGGATATGACCTGAGAACCTGGTTTGTCACAAAGCACCTGTGAAGACAACTCATGAAGCCTTCAAAGAGTCCCTCCAGTTTGTATGTGCTGTGTGGTGTGAGGTTGGCAGAGGACTCCACCTTCCACTTTGGCCTGGTGTGAAGGACTTGCTCACAAAAAATAGTTTAGGACTGGGTGTCTGCATTAGCTCGTCAGTGCAGTACAGTTACTGCTGTCTGGTGGCTGCTCTGTCTATGTGTGGAGCTGATTTCTTGTCTCAGCCTTGCAGGGGAATCATAGAATCATAGAATCACAGAATAGTTAGGGTTGGAAAGGACCTTAAGATCATCTATTTCCAACTCCACTGCCATGGGCAGGGACACCTCACACTAAACCATGCCACTCAAGGCTCTGTCCAACCTGGCCTTGAACACTGCCAGGGATGGAGCATTCACAACTTCCCTGGGCAGCCCATTCCAGTGCCTTACCACCCTAACAGTAAAAAACTTCCTCCTTATATCCAATCTAAACTTCCCCTGTTTAAGTTTTAACCAGTCACCCCTTGGAAACACCATGGAAATGCCTTAGTAACCCCCAAAGACGTGTTGGAAACTGAAAAGCCAGCCAAAAAACACACCAAAAAAGAGCACATGGTAGATACACACTAAAAAAACACCAAACACATTTGGGGCTGTCAGCAATGCCTTAGAAACACTCGTAAGTGGTAGATGCATGGCAAACGAAGTCAAACGTGATGGACACTTAAAATCCATAGAAAACGGTGTGGTATATGCACAGCAAAAAAACCCCACCAGAGAAATCCTGGACACAAAGAACACCATAGCCCTGCCTTAGGAACAAAAACCAAATACAACAAAAACGCCTTAGGAACACCAAAAGCACTTTAGAAACTAAAAAGCTCACCTAAAACCAAACCCAACCAAGAACGTGCGGTAGATGCATGCAAAGAAATGCCAAACACTTTGTTGGACACCTGGAAATACCCAACATTAAAACACCTGAGATAAAAGGCTCGAAAGCACATTGTGATGCACACCAAAAAGCTTTTTGGTCATGTATTTCTCAAGCAGAGCCACGATTCTCTTACAGCTTGCTTTGGTGAAATAGCTAACTGCTACATGGAAAACTGATCCCAAAGGCCTAGCTAGATAAAGTTGATAATTACACTGAAATATCCAAAATAAACCCCACCACTTTCTGTAACCACCACTTGCTCCTTCACTACAACTCATCAGTAAAAAGCAGACAGCTCATATAGGAAAACCTTTGTTCTTTGCTTAAGTGCTGTTCATAAAGCTAATATAGACCCCATGCTTCCTGAAAACAGGGAATGTATGTTGTAAAGATACAGAACATCCACATCAGTACATATTTGAGCTACTACCTCTAATATGGAAGCAAGGACTCAACTACACCTGCTTAAAAAGGTGAAGTATCAAGCTATGATAAACCTGCAGTAAGATACACCTGCAATAAGTAACAAATCTAAAAGTAGATTAGTAAAAGCACATAGAAAAGAGCTCTTAGGCAGTCACAAAACAAGACTTATTTGCAGATATTGAGTTATCAAAGGATTTCAGCACATCAGGAAGAAATTATGCTTACCAAATAGTATCGCTTTGGCAAAAGGTGGGAAGAGTTCTGTATGCCTGCATAGGTTTTTGTGAATTTGCCAGAGATCTTTGTGCAGTTTCTTAAAGTCACTGTATCTCTTCCAAACGACTATCTGAAGCAGAGGAAGGGGAGAGAAGTATTAGCGGGGTTCATTGTACACGTTGTCTCACACAACAAATGTATTGGGTTTGTATACAATATATATCTAACATATATAATATATATAATACAAATGTATATGTATTGGGTTTTTAGCAAATCAAACCACTGCCTTCAGCAAATATGTTTAACAAAAATATACAATCTGAAGAGCCAACAACAGCAACAAAAATGGTCATTATCTGTCCCCAACCCCATTTTGGCTACCAAGACTTTAGCACACAGAAAAAAATCACAAGTAAATGCTGAAGGAAACAAAGAGAGCAAAGGCAGCACTGTTTCCATCACACTGAGATCCAGACCTACACAGAGAACCAGTAAGAGAGGAGAAAATGGCAAATGGTAGCACTGCCCTATCCAACACTCCATAACATGCTGTGCTTGACACAGCTGCAGGTATGGGGATGTGGAACAACAGCAGAAGAGAAAACGAGGCAAGAGAAATCAATACAAGACTCTTATCAATACAAGATTCTTAATCAATACAAGATTCTTAAGGGCAGAACATTAAGCACCCAGGACAACAAACCTGCTTGTAATTTGTTTCTGTAAAACGCTGATCAGGGGTAAATGCAAGCCCACATTTGAAATGGTTTATAAGTAATAACCCTGATCCAAAAATTGAATATGCTCCTTTTGTAATCCAGGCAAAATCTCCAGCTTCAGGAATGCAAAGACAGCACTGGGTCATTACCCCAGCTTTTTCTGATCCATCCCTTACAGAAAGAAGTAGTCATCTCCCAGTCAAGTTTCTACCTTGTCGTTTCTCCATCCCATTCTTTTTATTCTTTCCATTCAAGGAAGGAGGAGAACCCAACAGGAAAATCAGGCTAGGGAAAGAACTGAGCAACAAAATTTACACTCCACCAATTGCTAACAGGTTTGATATCAGGATGGAAACAATTAACAAAGACATTTTATATCCCGGCCTCAGTTTTGGTCAGTCACAAAGCCATCACAACAAACCTCAAAACTAATGTGAAGTGACTGAAGTAGAACAGGGGAAGAAAGAGACAGAGACTGCAGTGCATTCAGGAGTTGATTCCAGTGTTCCATCAGTCAAATGGCACAATTAGCTTACAATTAACCATAAAGATTCCAAATACTTCTGACTGATTTAACAGGTTGCCTCATAAGTGATTGTAACTGAAAAGCTACTTCTTTCAAGCAAACCACACCTAGAACCAAGTAAAAGGTTCAATTTTAGAGGGGTCTTTTTGTTGTTTTGTTGGAGTTCTGGAGGTTTTCTGTTCATTTTAACACTAAGGTCTCAAGCCTTCTTAGCTTCAGCAGATACAAGTTCTACTTACAGAACATGACAGATACATGGTAACAGGACTATTAACAGTAGATATGCAAAGCTTTAATGTGGCAACACTCTCTCCACCTTATAAACTCAGCGATGATATAAGTGAGTGCTATCACATATGACATAATAGCAGCCCTGATTCAGCTTCACCTATTGTGCACACATTTCCAGGACTCCATTACCACTAGTACTTGGTGGAGTTCAACAGACAAGGGAAGACAAATCACAACCTCTCAAGAAGGCAAACTAGTCATTTTGCTATCAGAAACAATTTTTCAATGCTGTACTTCCATCTAATCCGGTATCTTGGAAGTGGATGATTAGCACTTCTTCAGCATGCATATAGAAAAGAAAATTGCTTATGATGGGGAAGTACTGAAACATTAAGTTATTGTATTGTCAGTACTTGGAGACAACATGAAAAGCTGACAGAAAAATAAAAGCATGAGATTCTGTTCCACTTCAAAAAATAGCATCTTTTACTGCTGCAAGTGATCTCCCAATAGCCAAGAGGAAAAAATAACTGTTTGCAAGTAGCTTGCATAGTAAAAACAGTCAAGGTCATCCTAAAGCCGTTCACAAGCTCACAGAAATCATGCCTTTGCATGCATGTGGCTCAGCAAAGTTCCCACTCTAACATAACTCATTAGAAATCAGATTTGGAGGAAGGACACATTGTACTTTGAGGCCCAATGAAGCACAGCAAGTGTATCACAAAACATATGTTAGACTTATAATGCAATAAGG
This sequence comes from Coracopsis vasa, assembly GCA_026283785.1. Taxonomy (NCBI): domain Eukaryota; kingdom Metazoa; phylum Chordata; class Aves; order Psittaciformes; family Psittacidae; genus Coracopsis; species Coracopsis vasa. The sequence continues at coordinate 5,130 of JANHGB010012762.1, read as the reverse complement.
TGCTTGTCATGGCTGGAGCCAGTAGATCTCTGTTAACTCATGTGATTCATCTGTTCCACAATGAACAACCCTTCCTCCTCCATGAATAAGAGAAAAAAACCACAAGACTACCCTAGCTACAACTGCCTCACGCACCATGTTGCCACCATCAGTCCCCAGAAGCAAGGAAATTAAAGTCCACTAGCTTTTCTGTATCAACTCTTCCATTCAACTTGAACTTCTTTTCTTCTTTTGAGAAGAAAGCGCTTACAAGGTTATCTTCCTCCCTGGCCCAGCAACAACAGCTGGAATTATTTCACATTGTAATTGGCTGCGATGGGAGAGATGCTGTATTAAAGGCTTGTATCGCAAAGGGCAGTTAAAGGAGGTGAGAGAAAACTGGCAAGTAGAGCTGAAGTCACAACGCATAACCTTATGTGCAGTTGTACATACATAATGTATGTATTAACATCACAGAAGTGGTATTAAAAGAGAATTCTGAGTAGAGAGGCACTGCTAAGTGGTGCTGTATAGAATCACAGAATCATTTGGGTTGGAAAGGACCTTAAGATCATTCAGTTCCAAACCCCTGCCATGGGTAGAGACCTCGCACTAGATCGTGTCACCAAAGGCTCTGTCCAACCTGGCCTTGAACACTGCCAGGGATGGGGCAGCCACAGCTTCTCTGGGCACCCTGTGCCA
>JANHGB010012761.1:0-56446 GCA_026283785.1 Coracopsis vasa | reverse complement strand
TATATCCAATCTAAACTTCCCCTATTTAAGTTTGAACCCATTACCCCTTGTCCTATCACTACAGTCCCTAATGAAGAGTCTCTCCCCAGCATCCTTATAGACCCCCTTCAGATACTGGAAAGCTGCTATGAGGTCAGCATCCCACATCCTGACAAACTGCACACAGTTTCCTTAACCCAGGAAGTGTTGCTCTGGATATCACCACTTCACCCACCCTGATGGAGAAGAATATGCTGTGAAGGCTCAGGTAGAGCTTCAGTGCTTTCCTGCATCACAACAGTGCAAAGGAGAGACCTCCTGTTGTTAGATGGAGTGGACATGGCCCTGTGTTTGGGATGCCTCATAGGAGTCCATCAAAAGGCTTCTCCAAGAGAAAGGCAAGCATAGAAAGCAACGAAAGGGGCCAAGTACAACCTTGGACAGGTAACAGCATCTGTGCTTGGCAAGATTAAATCTGCAGGGACACATAACTGTGGGAAAGATACAAATGAGGGTTATAGGCAGAGGAGCACAAAGTCATGCACGTTACAGGGAAGGCGAGCAGGGAATGAGTCACTCCCTGTGCTTGCTCCTGACGCAGTCCCCCAGTGGAGATGCCCTGGGGTGTGGGTGCACGAGCGCTGTGGGGGCTTTGGGCTGTGGGTGCCATGCATATGCTCAACCTCTTCTGCATAGGCCTTGCTTTCATGGGGCAGGGCTTTCTGGTATGGTTATGGGCTGCCACGTGTCCTTCAGCAGCGTGCCGTGGGGCTGGGATGCCACAGCAATGCCTCTGCTCGGGGTGATCTCACCCAGCATGTGGGAAACCAAGATAGAAGAGCTTTGTTAGGGGTGTCCCAGCAGGAGCTGTTGGTACCGTGGGGTCATTGGTGCTGTTGTGGTGAGTGGGTTGGGTTTGGTGCTCCCTAAGGATGCCCTGCACAGTGCAATGTGGTAGCTGTGCTGTGGAATTGGGAACTGCTCTTGGCTGGGAAGTGGTGATCCTCTGGGGTATGGCTTGGGAATGTTGGGTATGCCTGGGATCTGTGGGAAGGTATCCTATGGACCTGAAAATGGGCAGCAGGGTTTGCCCTTTTTCTTGCAAACTGCGCTGTGGTCTTTGTGTGTGTCTACAGACTGTCCTGTCCTAAAATAGGCTTTTCTTATGTATTCATACAGAGGATACAGATCCCAAAAAAAAAAGACATATATGGAGGAAATGGGATTTAAAGCTTCATTACTTAGATTGGCATAAGACAGAGCAGCCCAGTCTGATCACTGCTGGAGGCTTTTACAAACCTTCATATAGATGCTTTATTCTTCCTAACACTGGCAAGACAAACAAAATAAAACCAGTCAAATTGGGAAGCTTGAAGAAATTCCAGCAATTTTTATTGATTTCAGCTTTTCCAATGAAGCAAATACATACAGTACAGCCAAAACAAAACTCTGATACATTATTCTCACATACCTATATCTTACAGAATACACTGTATAGCTATGGACTGGTAGGCTAAGTTGGTCTCAAACTAGTGTGTGGTCAGAGAGGAATAAAACTGCCTACTGCCTTCTACTCGTCCATGAGGCTTCTGAAATGCTGGGGTGGGTTGGATTGTACATACACAAAACAAGACAAAGCATTTATGAGAAAATAGACCAAAAAGCTCTGCTAAGCCCAGGACAAACAAGTGTGGTATTTATTTACATGGTTGTGTGTCCTGCACATAAATCAGGCCCCAACCGCTTTGATTTCTGCTGCCGGCAGAGCTAAAGGTGCTGCTAGCTATGGCCCTTCCCTCCTCAGTCATTCTCCAGCACTGTGACCCAGGGCATGTGCTACGTGCTGAGGACCTGCTCTTGTCCCTGTCATTGGGGGTACACCCTACCTTGGTTCTTAAAGAAGCAAGAAACAGGAAACCAGCTCTTCGAAGAGGATATCGCAGTTAAATACATGCCTTTAAGAATACCTCCCTAGAATGAAAGAATAAAAACTGGACTGGAGGTGAAAACAGCATCCAGTTCTGAAGGATGGAACCTCATTGAGCTCCCAAAAGTGCTGGTTATGAGCAACACCAGTTCCTCCAATAAGTCTGATTTTCCTTTCTCTTCTCATGGTTTGGCATCAGTGTCACTGCACTGACTTGAATGGAGTTTGTAATCCAGCGACTGAGAGGAAAATAGAGTTGAGCATCAGGAATTGCCTGGGAAGTAATAGCTGCAAAATAGCCCTGGGCTGGCAGAGCAGTTCCAGTTCACACAGCCCGCTGCTCTCACGAGTTAGCTATAGTCTGAGGTATGAAAGCAGTAACATACAGCATCATAAAAACCAAATGAGATTGGAAGGAACCTCTCTGGTGTGCCCAGCTCCAAGCAGGGATAACGCCAAAGCCAGATGAGATTGCTCAGGGCTGTGCCCAGTCATGTTTTGAACACCTCTGAGGATGGAGACAGACTTTTATTTTTATCATTTTATTGGCTTTGGAAAACCAACATTGCTGTGTTCATAAAATGATGTATCTGTCTCTTGGAGTCTAATACTTACTAATGAAATCTCTAGTCCTTGTAAATGTAATTGTGAGATGATGATCATCCAGCTACGGCTCTTTGCGCCTTATAAAGTGATTCAGCAAACTGCATTACTGATGAAAGCAGTGGCAGTGCTTTAAAATAAAGCCTAAATAACAGCCAATTAGAATGAATTTCCTCAATATTCCATCATTACGTTTTGCAGTTAGGTTTCCCCAATTAATTTCACGGAGAAAAACATTAGCTCCCAGGACTTCTGCTGAACGTGTAATTACAGGAACAAATCTGAATGCAAAATGGCATGCAACATACTTTCACACCAAAACTGTAGTAATCCTGCCTGTGGATACTGCCGTTGTTTTGGACATCCACAGTGTTGGGTCCTGACAAAACCATTTTGAACTAAGGATATGCATCCAGCTAGGGAAGAGCTGGCAGGTACGGCAAGGGCATGCCCACGGGCTCCTTTGCCACTCTTTAAATGCTCCTGAAACTGTCCTACCGGATTCTCCTGGTTCTAGCTCCCACTTCAAAGGTGCTTTTTTTCCTCTCTCATTTGGCTGGGAGCGTGGTGCAGAAAGCTCTCGACTGAATGTGGGTGAAGGCAAGCAAAGAGTTGCTTCTCATTGAAGTGCACAAGATTAAGCCACTCTTTGTAGTCCAAGAGAAGAAGAAACCAGCTGGGAAATGATCTGCCTCTGTGGACACGTGCTCCCTATGGTCTAAACGGGGGATGAACAAGTGCTACCACATTTCTTAGCTCTAGAGCTGCGTCAGATCAAATCTGAACATCATGGACGGTTCTTTAGCGGGCACGAATCACCCCATTTCTGTGAAGGAATGGGACATGCTGTTTGCCACCAATTTAGGAGTCTGACACTTGCAAAAACTGAGACTGTTTTTCCCTTTCCAGGCTCACGATTCATCCTTCCCAAGCACCTCCTGCACCCTGATGTTTGCACATCAGGGGCCTGTACCCCTGCACTGTTTGAAGAAGCAATAACTGTGTGGGGGGGACAGCCAGCAAAGGTATCTTCCTCTGGTCCTTTCCCTGTGGGTCTGAGCTCCATCCCCTTTGGGGACAGGTAGAGGATATTTTTCTTCTGGACAGGGGAAGATCAGCTTCTTTCATCACACAGTTCCTGCTGTAAGAAGTGGGTTGCCCTAAGATAAGCTCAGCAATTGCCTATCACAGCTTTAGCATCACAGCGTGATTCATGTAATTAAGCATCCCAAGAATTAAAATACTTCCGAATTTGAATTCACACAAGTGCTTACATTCCTTTGCATATCAATACCCCCTTATTTCTCTCATTCTTGTGTGGCAGTCAATGATCCCAAGGGAAAACCACTTTGCCCGTCTCCAGTTCAACGTCTCAAATGTCACATTTGTCCAGGCACAATCACAAGATTGAGTTGTTTTGATGCTCAGAATGGTTTGGGACCCCGTAGTGTTCATACTTTGCAGATGTGTTGTAACTGTCCCCTCACATGTAGCTTCAGAGAAGGGTTACTGAGACCCAGGAAAGACTTTGCAGACGTCAGTTCACTTCTTGAGACAAAGAGTTCACGTAACAGGAAAGGAAATGCTAATAACTATAAGAGCTCATTGGAGAAAAAATCATAAGCAGAAAAGAAGCCCGTGTTCATAAATGTTAGGAATAACCAGCCTTTGTAAAGAAGAGTATCGTGTGTATCTGTTGATAACGGCCATAAGCAATGGGGGAACTTGACCTAAAATCAGTGATTTTCATACTTGTGGGTAAAAATAAGTTGTGACAAGTCTTTAGTTTGGCAGCATTTGGTGCATGGGTTGGGTGCAATTGGACAAAACTCTCCAAGGGGGTTAAACTGCACAACTCACACCGACTTTCAGTGGAAGACAGGGGACTAAGCCTGTAGGAAGACCCTACTCGCCACGTGTGCGCATGTATGTTGCCTGCATGCACACATACACAGCGACACGCACGTAGTTACACAGACACACTCTTTGCAAAAACAAAACCATGATTATTGACATCAAGAAAGTATAACCTCAATAAAAGTCCCTTCTCCCCCCTAAAAAGAAGAAAATGCTTAAAAATATTAGTATCATCCACATGAAATCCATATGTTTAGTTTGCTTTACAGTTGAGTTAAAGTCAGTAACACTCTACACCTTTAACATCCTAAGTAATTGTGGAAAGGTTGTCTTCCTGGACAAGAATTCCAAATTCTGAAATGGAATAAAAAAACAAAGGAAAAACAAAACTCCAGATAATTAAAGCATTCAAGAGATCATTTCATTATATTCAAAACCAACTTTCAATCTTATTTCTTAGCCTGTGCCCAGTTTCTGTACTGCCCATAGCTTTTCATCCTAGACTTCCATGCTTCTCTGAGTCTCAGTGGAAACATCACAACAGAGCAAGAAGTGAAATCCATACCTGGGCAGAGGAAAGAAATGGTCTTTTGCACCATTTTCTCTCATTTTGTTTGGTTTGCAAAGAGCACGTTGGGGAAGAGAGCAAACTCATTCATTCTGGATAATCTCAACCCTCCTCATAGAGACATCTGATATTTGAGAAGTGCTTAAAGCTTTTCCCTTCAGTGGGAATTATGGATAAAAAATGATTTACAGATCAAATCCTCAGTTCACAATGAATGAAAACCCATAATGGTGCCCTGCAAATTCTGCCCCGGATTTCTCTAACCTGGTTTCCCTATTGGGATTTTTGGGAATGACAGCATGTGGTTGCAGATTTTGACATGAGGTTTACAGGTGGATTATTGAGTGCTCAAGAAATCCCTAAGGGATGGTTAATGTCATCGCATGTGCTGGAATTAATCGCATGTTACCGACACTGGACAGCATTAGTCAAAATTCAGGGATGAAAGAGGCCTGTGAAAAGCCTCACCTGAGAGGATTTGGCAAAATACAATTAATCAGTTACTGCCTTACCCCAAACCACCCCTTCCTCATGCATGAGGGCCCTGTTCTCACCTGCAGCCTGAAGGTGCATGAAGAGGCTCCTAAAATCTGGACGAGAGGGTCCTGAAGGTTGTTCCAGCTAAAGATCCCATCATGTTCTTATCAAATCCTTGCTGAAAAAGCAGATAAATAGGAACTATATATATATATATGAAGTAGATGAAGTGCAGTGAGTACATATCAATTTCAAAACTGGTAGCTATCTATTGCTGTGAGAGCTTCCTGCCCCACTTCAACAGCTGAACTCCACTTAAAGAGTGTGTTTCATTCTCAGACAGCCTCAGCACAGCCTCTGCCCTCCCTCTGTGTGCCTTTAACACATCACCCTTATTGATGGACTTTCTTCATTCTAACTTTTCCCCAAAGAGGCTTCTTCAAAGTCTCTGACGGGTTCAGGTTGGATAGGGCTTGGAGCAACCTGATCTAGTAGAAGATATCCCTGCCCGCGGCAGGAGATTGGAACTGAATGAGCTTTAAGGTCCCTTCCAACCCAACCCATTGTATGATTCTATGACTTCATCTTCCTTGCACTGCTTTCTGTCCTCCAACAGTCAGACTTCTCCAGCTTTACTGGAGGAAACCTTTATTTAATCATTCACTGAACATTATTCCATCTTATTCCTCATCCTGGAAAAATGGCAAAGATTTATGCATGATGCATATATCCTTGCATACTCCCATCCTTCTCATCTGATGTATACCTATGCAATGAACATCTGTGTGAGCACAGGAGTGACTCAGTCACATCAAATTGAGTTGGCACAGGCTCCTGAGCACAGCCCGGCACAAAGCTACACAAGCTCCTATGGAGAAAGTCCCTAACCGTTAATATGAGAATCGTATTTAGGTGCTCTCTACCTTCCTGCCCCCAGGGTGCTCCCCTTTGTGGGTGCTGCTCCTTCTCTTTAATTTGGCCCTTTACTCTCTGCAGGTGCTGCTGCTGTTGAGTTGGAAAAACCCATCTTGTTCAAAGAGAGCCACCGCGAGCTGGGAGCTGGCTCACGGCCCCGTCTGGCTCTGCGCTTCCGCAGTTTCTGTTGCAGGGAGCAAACCCAATCCTAAATACTCCTCTTCTTGGTTGGAAACGTTACCCTGAGTGTAGGGGTGATGGAACCACAGGTAGGGTTATGAACACAGAAGAAAATGGGGGGCAAAGGAGGAGGAACCTTGCCAGGGATCTGTTTGGACACGCTCATCCTACACAACAGGCTGCAGAGAAGGGAGTCTCCCAAGTTAGTGCAAAATGTCCAGGTCTGCTCTCAGCACAAAGCAATGCTGTGCACACACAACAGCACCGGCGCCAGGAGCAAGGTGTCCTCAATGTATAAAGGACATGGAACTGCACACAATACTCCAAGTGAGGTCACACGAGAGTAGAGCAGAGGGGCAGGATCACCTCCTTCGACCTTCTGGTCACGCTCCTTTTGATGCAGCCCAGGATACAGTTGGCTTTCTGGGCTGCAAGCACACACTGAAGCCGGCTCATGTTAAGTTTCTCATCAACAAACATCTCCAAGTTCTTCTCTGCAGGGCAATTGTTTTTTTGAAAACAAAGCAATAAATATGAAATTCACTAGCGTTCAAAATATTTTTACTATTACTACAAAAATTCTAAATTTAAAAAGTAAATTTAAATAATGCTGATTTCTTGATCCTGTTTATTCATCTCCAGTGATTTGTGTGGTCCTTCTCTTATCTATTTCTGTATATCCATCTAACACTATACATTATTCACTATACATGTAAGATGATATATACATACACACACATCATACACACACACACACATTCCTTTTTAGGAAGAGAAATACTGAGTCACCAAAAGAGAGCAGGAAAACCAGAATGTATTTACATTGTGGGATGAAAGATTTGATTATGCTAAGATGAGTCACGTTTGGATATTTGTAAAATGTTTTAATGTGCTTTAAAAATACTGGTTTATATGCTTTAGTTTTATATAACCTATGTGACTTAGATGTGGATCATAAAAAGCTTTTGATGATAAAGATACCAGCTGATAGTTGTGCTCAAGATCAACATGGTGATTATCATAGCGGAGAAGCCTATACTCTAATCAATGTTTTGAGGAAACCATTTATGAGAGCACTTTACCTCTGTATTTAGACCTAGCAATTAAGCACATTTTGTATGTAAATCATTCATCTTATTGTACATTTCTTCGAGGCATCCCTTACCACAAGATGCAACCAGTCTTGACCAGGAGATACAAAAGGCAGCTCACGTCAACAGGATCTGCCTGTGAGCTCAGAACCTTTGAGTTGTATGTCGTGATCAGCAGTCCTTAGCAATGTCCCTTCTGGAAAAGCAAGGTCCTATAGTGGAAATACTGCACTAGAAATTAAAAGATATGGGTGTTAATTTTTTCCATCTGCCATTTTTCTCATATGTCCTCAGATAAGACCTAAGATAATGGTGAATTTAATCTGACCAGATGCAAAAAACCTTCCCTTAGCCTTGGACTACGGTTAATAGAGGTGAATGGACACTTTTAGTTAGCAATTAATCTCATTCTCATGTAGAATATTAAGCATGAGGGTCTGAATCATGCCTTTCACATATCTAGAGTCAGTTTCTTTCTATCAAGAAGGAAAATAGCAAAGAGTAGCAACCTCGACATGTATGCCTACGTTACAGGTATAAAGACGTAAGAGATTAATTCTATTTTACAATTTTATTTTGTTTTGTTTCTCTGTGAAATGGGATGGTAACATTCTCCTTCTACTTTTCTTTGTCCCGGACAATTTATCTATGCAAAACTGTTATTTGACACAAATGGTCACTGCATCCTACACAAGGTAATGTTAACATTGGCTGGTATCTCAGGAATTACTGCAAGACAGGCAAGTAATCAGGCCTGCTCAGTGTCCCATATTATATAAAAGTAAAACCTAGAAACACAGATTTGTGAATTCAAACATAATTTTGTTCACTATTTCTTTCAGCCTATATTATATGAAATATAAGGGTGGTTTCCTAAAGATACAGTTTATGATGTACAGTATTATTTGGCCATTTTCACACAAAGAAAGAAATTATGTAGATTATTTTTACACAATATTAAGCTAAGAATTTTGTTTACATTGAATTTAATAGCTGGAAAGCTATGCCTGAAAAATTATTTTATGCATTTATTTTGCATAAATTACATGACTAAAAAGAACATAATCTTAGTGTTTAAGATACACTTTTCCTGTGTCTATAATGCAAGGTCTCATAAAGATTGCATTTAGAATGAAAACCAAATACTACTACAACTAATGCCAGTGGCCAGAAGTCCTCTTCAGGAATGGGGAAAGGGTAAACCAGGAAGACATCTTTACATCTTTTCACACAGCAATCCTTAATGATGGGGAAGAAATCAAGCAGAGCCTTTCAAGCCAGAGGAAGGCACTCGAATATAGAACTGGTAAGTCTTTCACTCCACTCAGGTTCATTTTTAAACAACGATAGCCAGGTACTGCTTTTAACATGTTGGGGAAAGGCTCTGCATTATGATATTATAATATAATTGCAAATAAATACATACAGTTGCGTAAAATATAGTTACATGACCATACAGTAAGCATCAAATCTAAGTGGGAGGCTAGAGACCTAGATCCTCTCCAAAGAAAAGTTCATGAGTCATGGGCAAAATTGCTAAGAGTCTTTAAAGAGATGCCTTATTACTTTTCATTCTCATTGGTACTTACCTAATTGGAATTTAAGGTCTCTGGGGCAAGGGGTAATACAAACTCACTGTGAATATTCTGATAGAACAGGATCCCAACCTCCATTAGTACATCTCAGTGCTTTGTGAATATGCATACCATTGTAGACAAAAAAAAAAAAAAGACAAAAAAAACCCCACAACAAAAAAACAACCATGATTTGAATACTTTGCATCTCTTGTTAACATATTTTTTAAAAAAGTCTCAGAGTTTTCTGATGGCTACACATCTGTGAGTCAACTCCGTATTTCTCCAGTTATCCTCACAGAGAAAGTGATTCTCTATGACTTTTCATTCCATATTACTGATATCCAAAAAAACCAAAGAGTGCTTATGATGCAAAACTTAATGGAAGCTTCTTAAAAAATACAAAGAAATAAAACCTTGTCTTTATGAAATTCTCTGTCTTCATCTGCCTTTTATACTTTCTAAGTTCAAAAACTTCATTCTTGTCCCAGTTAATAAATCGGTCAATCTAAACTGGAATCCTTCACTGGGCCTATCTAAGAAATCAAGACTCAGCCTGTTATTTGAACTTTTTTCCTTCTCAGTCATCACTGGTCTCCAAATAGATAACCACCTCAATTAGTGAGATTAATCTGTTTTACTTCACTTGCTCTCTTCATTTATCCTTTAATGTAAAAATCACTATCTCATCTCTGAATATGAATAATCACAATTGTTAAGTACAGATGATATGACTCAGATTTAATTCTTAATCAGTATTTTTGTGCCCAATCATTTATGTTTAGCAAAGCCTCACTAATCAATACGAGCCAGCAACCACTGTAAAAGAATCAAAGCTGTGTCTCAGAGGTCTCAGTGAAGGTTCAGGTACAATTGTGCACCTTCACGTTATTAGAACTCTGATTTTAACAAACATTATAAAGCACCTTTATTGTTTCTCTCAAATTTAGAATTATTGAATTACTAAAATGAAACTTTTAAAAATAAACATACTATAGACCTTAAGATTTAGAATCTTTGCTTATTGCATTTCGGCTTTATCTTCAGCCTCCTTATTTCACTAACTCCCTAACTTGCTGAGTTTGGATTGGTTTATGTGTCCAGCTTGCTCCCAAAGGCTAGAATGAGTGCATGTTTTTAGGGTTTAAATTCTTGCACTGATCTACTGACTCTAATAAACCCTCTTCAGTTGACTATCAGCTCACTCGTGCTCAGAACTTTTATTTCTGCACTTAAAATTGTGATTCAGAAAAACTGAAAGAGCTGCCCGGACATCCTAGGGTCTTGAGTTTCCCCTTGTCTCTACAGTTTGGTTAACTGAGTCTCTATTATTCAGAAATACACTTCTCTCTTAGAAACACTTGACAGGTGCCTTCTCCAAACTAAGGTTTCTTTCTTTGCTTGGAAGGAAAAAAATCTGATAGTTTTTGTCTTCATGGACATCACCCAAACTTCCCAGTTAATCACAGATTTTACAAGTTCTTCTTACAGCTCTTTCAAAAAGATGTTAGATTACTCTGAGTTATACCGAGCAAATTTTCCTGCCCAAATATAAAAAATAAATAAATAAATATCCAACATACTTCAAACACTTTTCCCATGACCATCTCACCCCTCTTCCATATGAGATTCAGTGTTCCCTTCCTAGCTAATTGGACACATCAGTATTTTTTTTCCTCACCCTTTCCACAGTTTCCTAACCAATATCCCATGACAGGCTTGCAAGTATTGAAGCATATTATGTATTATTTGTCTTTTGAAAACGCTAGGGTTGATCTGGGGCAATTTAATTAAAAACATACACTAGTATATTCTAAATTATCCTTGAACTGTAACTGCAGTATGCTTTTAGAGTTTCATTAGGATTAAATAGACAGGCCTACTTGCAGTCAAGAAAACTTGACTAATTCTAGTGAATATGTGAGGAGTTAGCTTCCATTTGCAACTGTCTGTGGTTCAGAAAATGAAGCCTGTCAAAATCCTGTTTTCACCTTTCAGTTTCACACACAGCCCTGAGGAATAGTCAGTCTATCCAAATGTATAAACTAGTTAAACGCTAATTGCTCAAAACATGATGATGTAAGCAATAAAGTGGCACCACGATGTCAAAACCAGCTGTGTAATTATAAGCTTGCACATTGCACTTAATAAAAACAACCAAAGTACTTGAAATCAGCTCATGTTTTTAAAATATATCTGGGATATGAGGAATGTATACCAAAAAAAAAAGTAGTATGCATTTCCAGTTTACTTAAATAGTTAATATAAATATCACCATCTACTGGCAGAAGAAAATACGCAGCAGTGTTCACAAGTTTGTAGAATCAATAAAGACACAAATGGATTCCAGCTTACACAGCTCTTAAAAATCTGCAGAAATACCATTATCTTCTTTGCTGCCTGACAATGTCCACATAATTTTCTCAAGTTGCTACATGGAACTGCATGTGACTTGCGGAGCAGCTTCACCACACTTCAGCAAAATTACCCTGTGTGATCAAGATACTCATCCTCACTTAGGAAGAATAATCATAAATTGATTTTACAGGAAGCTGTTTCATACTTGCTATGCTCTCTGATTCACACAAAAAGAACCACATTTTATGGTTGTGGTTTGTTTTTATATTGATAGAGGTTGCAAAGCATTCCTCATATTAGTGCAAACTTTTATTACTTTCTGTTTTATTTCACAGGTAAGTATATCTCTAACTTTGATGTGGAAATATTGCTGAGAAAGGAATTCTCCTACTTTTTCAAATGTGAGGTTAATTTGCTTGGTAACGGAAATGGGGGTAAAATGTTAAAAAGAGGGAAAGCCTGGGGTTTTATTTTCCTTGTTTGTACCCCAGTTCTTAATTTGCTCCTTTGTGTGCTCAGGTTTTTGTGTAATCCTGAAGGCTAAGCTTTTAGTAATTTTGATAAAAGCTTAGAGTTTCTTGTTCTCAGTTGCCTTCAGGAACTGCAGCTTTAAGTAAAACATTAAATAGCACAAGTCTTGTCTTGAAATTGTGAGAGTTTGCAAGACTGAGATTTCAGAAATCAAATCTTGACCTGATTTGAGCTGAGACAAGTAAAACAGTCGTGAATAGAAAGATACCAACAGAAAATGAAATAGCAGAGTCTTATCACAGTTTTGATAACAGGAGATGAGAAAGAAACACAGGAAAAAAAACTAAAATTGAGAAGCTAGCAATAGCGGAATGGAAATATGGTATGTGGAAAACAGTGGTAGTGGAGTAGGTTTTAGAGGAAAGATCAATAACCTCCGAGACATACAAATGTCCTCTCAAACAAAAAATGGAAAACCAGGGAGGGCAATGTCATAAAAGTTAGCAAAGAGCAGGGTGTGCAGGTAAAAGTATTGATGGGCCCAGAAAGACTGGGAAGAGTAAAGATGAGATGGAGGATTAGAAATTTGGCCAGAATCTACAGATCACTGTAGATTTGAGCAAGATTCCTCCAAATAGATGAAACAGCTGAGAAACCATATCTGAAATAAGGTAGGACCAAGCCAATAATTCAGCTTTTTCATGCATTATTATAGACTGGGCTCTTTCAACTGTTTTAATACCATAAAATAACCACTTCGTACTAGAAGACATCCTAGCAAAAAGTAGGAACTGGTGTTGCTGACAATAGCTCTTGCCACCATGCTGCTGATCTTGCCACCATGCTGCTGATCATGTAACACTACCGGAAGACAGGCGACTTGGCAAAATCTCTGCTTTAGATGCAGCTAGTTACAAAGGAAGACTGAGATGGCATCTTCAAGGACAGTAACACAAGCAGTAGCTCTTTGTGCTGTGGGTGGAAGAAATGGCATAGTCTGTAGATAGTACATAAGGAGTGAGATGAAAGCTTTCAGAAAGATACATAAAACAATGTCAGCAGTTCAGAAGGGCTAAGGGATTGGAAAATAAGGTTTTTCTTTTTATGCCATTAATCACCCTTAAATTGCAAGGCCACTTTTCCACAAATTTGAACCTTGCCTTTAATGCTTTCAAACGCAGAGCACAGCCTATGTTCAAGATAATAAGCAGAGCTAAATGCCTGTACTTGGAATTTGTCTTAAGGTGATGTCTTAAGGCATTGGTACAGAGTAGACTTCTGTGTCTCCAAGACCTTACTTATTTTTCTGTGCTGTTGGATATACATTGTGCTTTATTTTCCCTTTCACCCCCCTCTCTCTGTTCTTTTGGTAACCATCTCTATTTTTGCTTCTTTAGCCAGAGGTGCACTTTGGAACATCATCAGAGCTTGTAGCAGATTCTTCCTGACAACTGCATTAGTACTAAATGGCCCAAGATCAGGCTGTCTAATGGGACTGACAAACACATCACTAGTCTTTTTGGCAAAGAGGTCAGCAGATGATTTCACAACACTCAATAAAAATATACAAAAATATCCTATCTAGAAAATAAAAAAGCTTTATATTTTGTTCTTTCAAACAAATCCTCTGTTCTACATTGCACAAAACTTTGAGGATCATAATCTTGCTATCAATTAGCTGCTGATGGTGTCTAATTTTATTTACAAAGCTGTCTTTGAGAAAATAAGAATGTGGAAAGACTCATCACAATCCCAGCTTGATGTCTAAGGTAATTGGCAAATAAAATATCATTCCTTACAAAGCAGGGCAGGGGAAAAGATTTCAACATCTCATGCATTAAAAGCCACCTTTTCCCTATTTCAGAGAAGAGTTATTGGATGTAGATGTCAAAAAAAAAGCAACCACTATAAATCTGAATTTTTACTTTTCCAAGCTATACAGTGAAAACATCATAAAAAAAAAACACTAAAATGTTCAGGGCACAGTTCTGCGTAACATCAGCAGTCTTACAGGGCCTTAGTTGTTACTCCTTAAGGATAAGCCCTTCTTTCTGTAGCACATTAATCACAATCCCTAGCATATTTCCATACTCTTCCTGGCAACAGGTAATAAGTTATGATATCTAGTTCCCCAATTAGGACTGAAGCACAGAAGTGATGCACATTACTTTGAATTCCCATTGTAACCCATAAGCCTATATGCGCCCTGCCTGTGTCCTGCCCAATGTTCTCACTGCAATCTGGAATGAATCAACTAATTTTCCAGCCAGAGAAACCCAGGCACAGAAGGGAGACATTCACACCTGATTTTTGCCTGGACAGTAGGTTTAGACATAACTTGCTTAAACTATTTGGCTCTAAAAAACTGATTCAAACTAAGGTAGTTCAGACATTTAGGTACATAACTTTATAGGTCAGTAATATAGTCAGGGATATCTCAGACTCATACCCTGGAATCTTTTTGTAGAGATTGGAGACAAATAGGCATTTCTAGAGTTCAATTAACCTGAACTAGTTTAGATTTCTAAGTCATGATGAGATTAGTTGTGTCCCACAAGTGGCTGTTTCTCTTCCCTGACTATAAAAAGTCAAAATGATATCTACCTCAGACAAATACATTCATATTAACGAAGGATGTTTCAAGTTAGGTGAGATTAATCTCACACATGGAGGCTAACGAACAGCTTTTAAAGTATACAAGTGGTTTACAATGCAGACAGGGATCACAGTGTGATTTCCCAATACATTTAGATGCTTTGGCACTTTTGAAAACCTCACTAGCTGTCTATCTGCAGTTTTCAGTACTTACATATGTCTACCAAGTTTCCCCATGGAAATTCTCCATGGAATTACTCCCACAGAAAAGTCAAATGAAGATGAGTGTCCTTAGAACCAAAGAGAAACAAATTGCATCATCACACATACACACACACAAAGAGAAAGTAAGGGTCTTAAGGACTGGGCTTCCGATTCTATCCATACCACAATACGCTCAGCACCTGTTAGGATCAAGTAGTTGTCTAAAAATCTAAAAAACTGTGGGTTTTTTTTCCTAAATGCAATCTTCTACATGGCAAACTGAGAAATGTGCTGAGTAGGAAGTCTTCCCATAAACATTTTTTGTTCTCAATTTCCCAAGCCTAAGACTAACCAAAAACTGTTCTACAAAATCTGGAAGAAGTGAGACAAAGGCAGTATTATGTATTTCATACTTATTTTTTCTAAAATAGCACAGAAATGCAAATAAACAAAAAGCTCATCTACTATAAATAGATTGTCTATTCCAAACAGTAAGTTTCAGATGATAAAGAAAAAAAAAAAGCTTGTAAGCACGTAACACTTATTACAATAGCAGCATATGAGTGCTATATAATCTGTCACAAACCATGTTTTTCTTTCTTGTTTGGCTGGTTGTTTTGTTTTGTTTTTACAGACTGAAACCTCTTGTCTTACCAGGAAAATATCCAACACCATTAAAACCAGGAATATATTTCTGCTATATTCCGGAAAGACATTTTTTTTCTTTAGTACATGAAGCAAACAAGTGAATAGATGTGTCAAGTAGCTACCCTGCACGTTTTTTTAATGCTGGCTTCTCTGGAAGCCCCTTAGATGCTGCAGACTTTCAGACTCCTTTACCAATGTTAATCGACCAATATGATGGATGATTGGAAGACACAGTAAAGGGCTATTCTAGATGTCTGTATTGACTATAATACACAGTCATAATCTTTTCACTCATAGTACAATACCATTTTAAATATGTTTTGTACTACTTAAAGCTCAAAATAAATTTGTAAATGTGACATTGTTCTGCTCATTCTTCAACTGCAGTCATAGTAAATTAATCACACAGTGTGTAATGGAAAATATAAGCTAGTGTCCAAACATTAACTGCTTGACATTAGTCAGCTACGTGCCATTAATACTCTTATTAAGTGCCATGAAAGGTTGGTTGACTGGGCATTAATGGCCTTTAAAGATGCAGATGAAGAAAATGGTTGCAAATACACAGTTCTTCCAATAGAAAATATGTATTTATATAGCTTAAAGACTAATTTATCTTCAAGGGAGAGTAACAGTTATAAAACTTAACACACCACTCTTTCTTACACTGAGGAATGTGACATGACATTTCCTATATTTTTAATGGGAATTACATCTATAAAACTTGTGATAGGAAGACATGGCTTTACTGCAATTAGCGCATGCATACACACACACTCAGATCCTACAAATTTAAGATCAGAGTTTCAACATTTGACACCATTTTCTGTAAAAGCTAGCTATTTCTGTCAGATTCTCCCAACACTTGTGGGCTTTGCAGGTTATGACTCCTCCACAGTGTTAAAAAGCTCCTCTGTTATAAAAAGAATAAATGTTTTGATGATTAATTACCAGTAGTCACCTGCTGTATTACTACGCAGATGAGAACATTAACGTGGCAATCATCGCTGCAGTCTTCTGAATAAAATAATCATAAAATGCATAAAATCAGACATGCACAGAGTGAATCACCAGTGGAAAAGTATGTCTATTGGCTCTGTGAGGTATATGATCAAAAGGATGATCTAGACAGAGCCACCAACTCAGCAGAGCATGAAAGCTGGAAAAGCGAAAAAGCCAGATGTGCACAGAGCTAAAACTGACAAAGGAGCTAAGCCTGCAAAGACAGAAGGCCAAATTATAACATTCTCATAAAGGTGTAACCACCTGTCAATCAGAGTTTTGTCTGCTTCTATTACTTCAAAGTCTCTAAAGAAACAACCAACTAAAAATGGTCAAAATGAGCTAACGTGTTAATTGCTGTGGGGATCGAGGCTAAAGCTACAGTAATTCAAGACAAAGCTAAGAAACAACCTTTGTAGCGACAATAAATCTGTGCAGTCTTTTTATTTTGTCCCAAGATGCCTAATAACTGAATAGTGAAATCTGTCTACAGAAATAGCTTCTCTTGACAGATGCATTTCCCTATAGCTGAGTTGCAGACTACATAAACTTAGCTCTTTCTTGTGCATTGCCACAATTTGCATGTGAGACAACAGTAGCAGATAATCACAGCCACTCTGCTGAAAGGTGAGTTCGTATTATGAACAGTCTTATACTGCAATTGCCAGGAGCTGATGTAGGCAGAACAAGAGGAAGGACAGTGGAGCCCAAGGAGCGCCTGAATGTAGGACCTGCTCATTATTCACCTCTCCTTTTGATAGGAGTGGGCAAAGCATTAACGTTCTTAGAGGGAAGTTTCACCACTGCGGTGGAGGAATAGTGTTTAAAAGGCACAGAAAACATTTCTTTTCCTACTACAGAGAACTAAGTCATCACAGGAAACACCTTCCTTTTTGGATTGCAAAGGCAAACTTTTAGAATGAACAAAATATAATTTTGCCTCTACAAAACCATGCTGGTGCCATTGTTTTTTGGTTTTGTTTGCTTGGTTTTCTTTTTTTCCACAAGGCTTTGCTTCATTCAACAGATGGGGTGGATAGGATGTAGGAATGACCAGATGTTCACTTTTCCTTTATATCCTCTTATGTTCATCACTCACTGTATGACCTTTACATTACACACCATACTTCATCCAAGCCATGCACTAAGCTTTGAATAAATATTTGCTTCCTCAGTCTTATACTACAGCCATGAAATCTCTGATTCTGCAAATGCTGGCAAGTTACCTTGTCTATCATTACATCTCCCTTACAAAAAACCTCCCAAAGCCCAGCATTTTATGCCTTGCAAGCCAGAGTCAAGGAACCTTGGTAGGAGTCACAAAAAGAAACTGAATTCTGTTGAGGCCAGAATTGTGAGGAAGGAACAGGAAATACTTTTCCTATTTTTTGAAATGCAAAAAATGTTTTCACTGCTTCAGTGATTCTTTTCAATGGAGAGGGGAGGACGGGAGGACGGGACAGGAAGAGATTTTGAGAGGGAGAAAAAAACAAAAATAATCAAAGCTTTATGACTAATCCTGCTTAGACATAGAGGGGCTATGTTTAAACCCTCGTATCTTCTAAGCCTCCAAATAAGAAATAATTAAATGTATTAGGTAATTAAGTATTTAATTACTTGAATGTGTTAAGTAACTTAAAGACACTGTGTTCCTATGGTGTGCTGTTTTCTTTCACTTCTCCTGCAGACACCTCTCTTGTAACTGAGAAAACTTGTCAGAAGCTGCACTGAAGCCTACTCACTCTTACAAAAAATTTTCATCCTAAGAAAACAATTTCACAAAAGGTTCCCAAAAAACTCTGCTTGTGACAAGTATCTCATGGAGCTGTTCACACAGCCCTGTCATAGCTTTTGAGCAGAAGAGCTCAACTGGCAACAGAAATATCTTGAACAAAGCCTCACCTGGAGTATTGCATCAAATTCTGGGCTCCCCAGTATAGGAGAGACACAGAGCTCCTGGAGCAAGTACAGCAAAGGGCTACTACAATGATTAAGGGTGTGCAGCATCTCTCATCTCAGTACAGGCTGAGGGAGCTGGGCCTGTTAAGCTCAGAGACAAGAAGGCTCCAGGGGGAATCTGATCAACGTGCATAACCTCCAAAAGGAGGGTGTCAAAGAGGATGGGGCCAGACTTGTTCCTGGTGGTGCCAGGCAATAGGACAGGAGGCAGCAGACAGAAACTAAACCACAGTTCAACCTGAACATGAGGAAGAACTTCTTTCCTGTGAAGGTGACTGAGCATTGGAAGAGGTTACCCAGTGAGGCTGCAGAGTCTCCTTTCCTGGAGATATGCAAGAGCTGTCTGGGCACAAGTAACGTGCTCTAAGTGACCCTGTGGGAGCAGAGAGGCTGAACTACATAACCTTCAGTGGTCCCTTCCAACCTCAAACATTCTCTGATTCTGTGAAAGACAGTCTGCATATGATAGTAACATAAAATATTCAACAGTGATTCATATGGAATGATTAGACTGCTCCATAGTGTCCTGTGAAATTCAGTAATTGTGACTGGTGTGAATCAAGGACAGAACAGATCCAGATCAGTTACAGACATTAGCAACATGTGGAGGTGACAAATACTGCGTTATCCCACACACTGGAATTATTCCTTTTTCCATTTGTCCCAGCTACATGAGGCTTCAGTATCCAGCTAAGGATGAAGGCAATTTTCTTTTGCCTTTGAGGAAAATAGGTGCCCTTTGATATTCCTACATATTCCCACCTACTTAATAGACACTGTGAATCTTACTTTCAGCTTGTGTAGAAAGGGCACTTAACAGTGCTGTTAATAATAATTTAACAAAAAAAAAACTTTTAGATTTTGTGTGCAGTGCACAGGAAAACAATCTCACTGAACAGGGATCTAAATAGCAAGAATAGCAATTCACAGTATTGACTGAAAATCTATGCTGAACACTGTGTAAAAGAAATTGGGTAGGTCTTGTTCAACTGGTCTGAGGTCCAAATCTCCAGCTGCTTACACAGGTTTGAGTTTTCAGCAAAGTCAAATTGATGTTTAATTGAATTCCTGAGAGGTTTGTGTAAATTTATCCATGAAGTACTAAGGCACATGCTTAATTTTTAAATCTAGCCATGTTCAGCAGAACAGTCCACTGACAACTAGATTTGAGCTCATGGTTAAAATTAAGCATATGCTGAAATGACCTATATGACAATTATATTACAAAGCAATGTCTGAAAGCATGAAAAGTAATTACGTATTAGTGGGTAATACTTGCACAGCCATTTCTAAGACATTTAGGGCAAGGTCCCTTTAAATCAGTGCAGTAACACTAAAGAAAGTATTTAGTCAAAATTACTCATTCACCATGGTAAGCTAATATATTTTTGCAATTCAGATATTTCTCTGAAAACAGATGTCTGTATATTGATCCTACAATCAACCACTTCTTAGCAGAAATCACCAAGTTTGACACTCCATCATACACACAGATACATACGCATAAATATATAAACACACTTTCAAACAATATAGCATAAACAGACACTGCCCAAGCATCCACCCATGGGGGTCATCCCACCATATCTTTTTCTCCATAGCAAACTGCTGGTACCAGAAGCCAAGGTATGTCTAAGCCATGAAAGATGAAAGCTAGATCCTCACTTTAGCACAGACAGAGGACAACCATTCCCTCTCTCAGTGGAGATGCCAAAGCAGAATGCATGGTACTTTAGCCCCACATAAGTTAATCAAGCTGTTATATAATCAGAATGATCTAGGACAGTTTCCTAGACTTAAGGTTTACAATATAATAAGACCCAGTTTGCACTGTCTGTAGCCATTTTGTCACAGAAATCTAAAATAGGCTTGGGAGGCTGAGGATGGAGACGCAAGTGATGCACAGCAGATGCTCTCACTACTTTTATTCATCACTACTGTAGAGATAAAGCATTTGTTTTTAGAAAAGAGCAAGTGCAGTTTGGTGTCCCCCTCCCCTAATATTTATACTTTTGACCCAGATACAGATGGGATGAGCAGGAAGTTTGAGGATTTCCTGAATAAACTTGCCTTTACAAGAGTAAAATAATCTTTCTGCCCAAACTAGCAAACTCAACCAACTATCCTGTTAGCCTTTCTGCTGGCAGAGCCTTTACCTCTGAAGTCCTACCTATTAATCTTCAATCAGCATGTCTTACATGGATTATTCTGAATTTTATCTCATTCTTTTGAGGTTATTCTATATTATAGGGCAATAACTGTGCAATCTGATGGATGATCGACTCTCAGTTCCACTTCAATTTCAAAACCACATGATAGCTGAAATGTTAAACCAATTGTATAATCAATGTTTGAAAAAGGAATTGTGACATTACTGTAAGCCACGAAACTAAGGCAATTGCCAATTAAGAAGTAAATTAGGTTGAGAAGGAGAAACAAAATGGATTAAAAATAAGTCATCAATAAAGAGTTTAAAAAATGAGAAGACTCACTGAAATTTCAAAAATTATCAAAGAAAGTACCAAATAGCTCACAGTCAAACACTGGAATAGAATAGTAGTATTAGAATAAAATTGCATTTACCTTCCCTAAACTTCACATTGTTTGTATAACTTAGCTTAAATACTGATTTACAGACATAGTCGTGTTTCTGTTTTACATCAGTCCCTTCAAACCAGTAACTGGGATGCTATCACAGTGGTAACTCCAAATTCAGACAGCAATAATTAGAAATGAGAATGTATGTGAAAAAATGTAAGAGTATATTTTAAGATGCATTTTGATTTTACGGGGTTCATACCCTTTAGACTTTATGTTCTATGGCTGTTCAGGCATTTAAAATTTATATGGACAGATGTTAACAGAAAGACAGTGCTCATCTCCAAAGTTCAAGTGCTGGATGAGAAAAATTTCAACTTGCATAGTCAGTCATGTGGCTGAAAGCTGATACTTTGTTAGCTTCCATATGATATTGATTTTGTGCTCTTATGGACTGTCCTCTAACTAATTAATATATTTATCTAACTGATTTACAGAGACCTTTGACTGGAAGCATTTATTTATGTGCTTAGATAACAGCACATAAATAGGCCTCGACACAATAAATTGGACTTGACACAAACCTAGAATTAAACTCTTCACAGAATCAGAATAACATTCCTATGACATTTACTTTTTTTAAAAAAATAGGAGAAATTGCAAATTAAGATTATTTGCATTAGAAATATCTGCACCAGAGTAATGGTAAATTATTTTTTTTTGTCTACAAATAACTCAATAGAGAACTTAAATTGCAATTCTGAATTATTTTGAAGACTTACTGATCAGTTTACATCTAGCATGATACTAATAAAAAATTGAATTATAAGGATAAATTATTGTGCAGAACTTATTTTTCAGTCTTAGCAATACATCAAGAAAACTTATACAAATATCCAGCACAAAACATATTTAGTGCTTTGGAAAGCAATTACAATGCAAACTTTCTTATATGAGCTTTTAATTAAAGTATCTCCATTTCTTCATAAATCTTTGGGTGGAAAAACCTCAAACCAAACCCGTAACAAAAAATGGTCATAAACTTCTATAGTCAGGATAAAGCTTTCAGAGCAACTAAAAACCTTAAAAGCTGAATTCCAGAACTGGACATTTTTTCTCAACATGGGACTCTGTCATGGAGAGAAAATTCTGATAAAGGTACAAATTTTCAGAGCTATAAAATTATGTGAGCTGACATGAACTGCAACACTTTTTTGCTTCCTATATGAAATCCTGCACGTGGATTATTGATTTATTGGTTTTATCATGGGCAGCGCTTCTCGAATCTTTCAATTACAGGATAAAAATGAAGATAGTTAATTTCAATCAAAAAAGGTACAGCTGTGACTGAATATACATTTTTCTAGCAATTCTGTCAGATCTAGCAAAATGAAGAAAGGAAGCAGTAAGCTCATGCTCTGCCACATGCACAACTACAGCAAGGAAAAGAAAGCATGTACAAGTATATATGTGCATATTTGGGTGAATGTGTCTCAGAGTTTCTGCTTTTACATAGCTGGTATGAAGCACTTTAATGGAACATAACTTTCACTTCCTAAAGTTCAAGAAGCTTTAAAGGTTTCTTAAATTAGGCAGCCAAAATCATTAATCTCCTTAGAAAATTTTGGCAAAATGCTGAATTCATATTGATGCAAGGACTAGAAGATAGCAGACTCAATTAATGAAACCATTCCTCTTCTCTGATGGTTTTGCTCTTTCTCTCTGAAATCAGCAGGGTAACACTGACTTTACCACAAGTGCAGCGAAAGAGCATCCTAAAACGGATGGGAACAAACAGGTATTGATAAAATAAGTACTGAGTCAAGCCTGAATCTAAACATGAACTCAATCTGCTTTCCAGGTTCAGGTAAGCTGAAGTCCTGCTCCCAAACCTAACTCCGATGGTCCAATGCTTATTGCTTGAGGCAGAGGTTAGCCCAGGTTGCAGCACTCGGTGCACCACTGAAGACCCAGACCCAACTGTGACAGTGGAAGAATGCCCATGGCCGTCTCTTTGCTAGGGCAGGAGTGATTCACTAGAAGCAGCAAGGTCTTACAAGGCAGTGTGATACCACTTAGCTTGGAGGAGACTGTGTGTCACTCCTCTGACTTTCCATACCTTGGTGACAGAGCAGACAGCTTGCTTATTAACGTATTGTTAACTTACCTTATGGAGAAGGAAATCAATGATTGTGACGTACCTGTTATTCATCAGATATTACAAAGGCATGTACCGAAATGACTACAAATAAAAGGATGTTTCCTTTTCAACGTTTACTATAAGAAATGATTGGCCAGGACAAGTACAATTTGGTGCAATTTGGTTTCCACAGACACATTCAGGACATTTTTTTCACTCACAATACAGCTGATTCTCACACCTATTTACTGAGAAACTGCACTCTGCAGATATTCCCAGCAGGACAAGTAAGCTTCTATTTACGCAACAAAAGCAAGAATGGCTGTATTTGACTATTTTCATTTCTTTACAGCACCAGTTTTATGGTCTATAACCTTCACAGCATTTTGCTTTCACACTGTACTTCAGTATTTCAAACAGAACCAGAACAAATGCTTAAGCACTGAGATTCAGTAAGGTTTCTATCCTGTTTGATACACTACATCATTAAAACATTTAATCAAGTAGATTCTCTCCTAATGGGTAAATTGGTTTCCTTCCAACCCAAACCATTCTATGATTCTATGAAAAAGTGTCTTAATCTACATCTCCAATACACGTAAACTAATCAAACTATGGTATTCAAATAAAGAGGTCTAATATTTGATTCAGGGTTCTGCTACATTTTCTTGTGCATATTTTGCACATCTCATGCTTTCAAAAACAAACTTGTATTTCTGAAGTTGCTCAAATGTAGTTTGTTATTGATTTGTATTTAAGTTTCATTGCCATATTCATCAGGTTGTAACATAAAAGATTTTCAACACCTCAGAAAATTAAACTACACACTTAGGCATGGGTATAAAACCAACTATTAGATAATCAAAATGTAGGCCTCTCTCTTTATGTATAACTGTACCACAGAATAACAGAATCATAGAATGGTTTGGAACGGAAGGGACCTTAAAGATCATCTAGTTCCATCCCCCTGCCATGGGTAATGACATCTTCCATTAGACCAGGTTTCTCAAGGCCCTGTCCAACCTGGTCTTAAACACTTCCAGGAATGGAGCATTCACATACCATGACATTCAGCATACCTATGCTGTCATGTATATAATGTATTTGTAAGTATGTGTAGGTATTTGTGTATATATGTAAGCAGCTTCTCCACCTGCAAAGTGGGGATAATTATTCTTTCTTTACAAGTATCATGAGGCTTAGCTTAATAATTTCTGGCAATTGGTATGCGATACTCTTAATGAATAACTACATATGGTAAGTGGTAAGGTTAATTATTCCACTATGACAGAAATCAATCACTAGTAAATCCTTTCTAGCTAGATAATGAGGCAATCTTAATTTTTTTGATTTGGCTAAACTGACTTGACAGTCACATTGCTACCATATGCTGGAAACCCAGGAGACTCTCATGGAGATTATAGTGTAGCTCACAGAAAGTCCCTGTGCTCCAAAGGACTGAAAGACTAAAAAATAAACTGATAAACTGCCAGTTTTTAATTCACTTTTTGGTATGCTTCCATTTGAATCAGCAGTTTTACTCTAGAAAATTATTTAATACCCTAACCATGGCAAAGAATAAGCCCATGGCTTTCCTCATGAATCATTGTTGCGATGATAAAAATAATCATTGATGTGACAGCTTGAAATGACAGAAAAAAAAATTATTTTATAACCCAAACCTTAACCCTTGACTATAACAGTAGTTCTTCCATTAAGATTCAGAACTTGTTGATTTTTTTTTAATCCATTATTTATCACATTTGTGTATCATATCAAAGTAGGCATGTAAGGAAGGATATTTAAATTGCTATGTGAAGAAGACTAGCAAATGAAGAGTGGTTTATGTGGCCCAAAAACCTACATATACCTCAATGTTTAGATCTCTCCTATACAGGCAATATACTAGTAGTTGTCTTTTATTAAAAACTCACTTTACTGATTCTACCACTCTCTATTAATGACCGGAAACATGCAGCAGTATTGAGTGATGTTCATGTATGGCTGGATAAGGAAGTCCCTTCCAAGGGTGGAATACAGACTTTCATACAATGGGATGTTCAAGCCTTCACATCATTAGCAGAGTTTTAGACCATACGCTGCCAAGCTCAAAGGTAGCCAGGCTGAGCTTTCTGTGTCAAACTCATTATCTCGCAAAACAAATGTAGTCTCATGCTTCCTGGAAACAGATGAAAGTCTCGGCTTTCAGTCAGGATCTGGTTTGTTCATAATTAGGATCTATAACACTGCAGAAAACTGCCTTTTTTTACAAAACAACTTTTTTCCTTACTGAATCAAGGATCTTTCAAGTTTCTCTCTCATTCTTGACATTTTATTGCCAGCAGTTACATGTATACAGCAGTTCTAACAGTAAGGAGAAACCTCCCTGGAAGGCAGTTGTTTTCATCTGATCTGCCATTACAGAGTGTTTGAATTTCTCACTGCATGCTCTCAGCATAAAATAGCTACAAATTCATGAAAAATTTAGTTGCGCACTGTTAGTTGAATGTTTTAATAGGAAAATATGATGGCCTAGGAAATGGAGAAGGATATCCCATGTCCACAACTGGGCACTTCTTCCTCCCTAGCTCTTCTATTGCTTGCTACTATCACTTGTTTTTCTTGTTTATTGCCTCTGATCCTCCCTACCTTCCCTTGTATTTGTTTTCTCTCTTGTTTTATTAATCATACTATATTAACTTCACATCAAAGGTCAGCTCCATCTCAATAGGCCAGAGACAAAGCTAACTCTGCAAATAGCATTCCCCATAGGACCCATAAGCAGTTTTCAAGGCTGTGATTGTTTGTATACAGAACTGAACAGCCAAATATTTCTTGCTGATAAACTTTGAGAGTTTTCTTTTTCTTATATGTTTGTCCTAATTAAGGCTGCCATCCTTAGCAGTGTAAGTCATCATTGATCAGCAGCAATAGGAAATTCTTCATAGTAAGTGGACTAACATAATCTCAGGACTTTATCAGATAATTTTACTGGTTTGATATTTAAGAAGGGATATCTTTACCCCCAGAATTTTATAAAGCCCTTTGTATTAAAAAAAATATTTAATGAGACATAAGCTTCTAAGCATTTGAACCATCAAAGAAAATAAGTCTTAGGAGCCTAAGTAGTTCAGTACTACAAGACTTGAAGGAAATACAACCAACGGATATATTCTGGATTTCATCATTCTTTCACACAAAGCCTGGGGCACAGAACTGAACTTGACCTTCACAGTCCAAGTCACGGACCTGATGCCACTTGCTGGACATGTTCTAACTAAACATTTCTTTAATTCAGACCATTTCATGCCCACCATTTACAAAAAACCTCAAGTTCATGCATAAGCAAATTCTGTGCTAACCATGTATGGGCCAGCTCCTTACGCTTAGCAGAGTCTGTGTAATTCAGTGTCACAAGAGGTTATAAAATGTGTTGGCATATTTTTTAAAGGGATGTCTGTGAATAATTTAATTTATGAATATAAATGGCGCCAAGTGTTTTTAAAGGCAAAGTTTAGCGAAGGCTGGATCTCCTCAAGCTCTTACTGTAATCAGTGGAGAGAGAATCTCCTCCAGAGGATACGAGAATAGGCATTTTTCTCTGTGCTAACTCCAGAAGGTGCCAGGGAAAATTAGGTTTGCAATGACAGAATAAATCTCATAAACAATTAAGACTAACTCTATGATGAACTCTAAAATGCCAAGAGAGATTTCTTGTGAGCGCCTATTACTTAACTAGCGCAGTAGCAGAACGCAAAC
Organism: Coracopsis vasa; assembly: GCA_026283785.1. Lineage (NCBI taxonomy): Eukaryota > Metazoa > Chordata > Aves > Psittaciformes > Psittacidae > Coracopsis > Coracopsis vasa. The sequence continues at coordinate 29,601 of JANHGB010012761.1, read as the reverse complement.
TGGGCTAGGTAGATACAGTTATAGCTATACTGCAAAACAAAAGATAATCTAAAGCCAAATTTCAACTTGATGTGAAGTCTTCCAGCATACAGGATGCCTTCACACTTTTTAGATGCAGTCCCTCCAGAAGTCAAAGAGTAGTTTCTGCCTAAAACACATATATATTATATATAATGATGTTCTTATTTCAAGAAGGTTTGTGGTTTTCAATCAGAGAATCAAATCATAGAACAGTTTGGGTTGGAAGGGACTTTCAAAGGTCATCTAGTCCAATCCCTGCATTGAACAATTTTATTTTCTTCCTGGAGAATTCAACACCCCAAAAAGTTAGTGTTATCTCAGGAAATTACCATTTTCATCATATGTGTTTCCTACTTCTTACTAGTCCTAAGTAATCAGATCTCCTGGCAGAAACTCATGCTGGAAAGTAAAAGAAATGAAAGATTTTGTTTTGGTGCTTGCTGGATAAAGAATCCTTCATTGCAAACACAATATGTAAAATAAAGTTAATGAAATTAGGTTGTTACTATACTTCATTTTAATAACTGAAGGAGAAACAAGATATTTTTTTAGAAAATAAAAAAAAAAAAGCAGAGGAGAGAGGCTGTGTAAGTATGAATTCAGTGAAGACGTGAAGGAGAGGGATTGTGTGTGCAAACAGATGGAGAAGTGATCTTCAGTAACTTCTGTAAAGAGGACAATCACAGCTTACACATGCAGTGCTTTCCAGCGGAGGCAGAGTTGTAGAGTGGTATTGGTGCAGTAAATGAGGCACATACTGCTTCCTGCCCAGCTGCTCTTCAACGTGGCCCCACAGCAGATGAGACATGGCCAGTAGAAGCTCTCAAGGCTGAGTCAGGAACCATGGCCAAGGGTGTGATAATGATGACTGGAAGAGTTGATTTAACTGTGATAGTGGTTTCCTTAGTTGCTTGTTCACAGTCAGGGTCCTTGGATGGAAAAAGGTGGCCTAAGCAAAAGTTGTCCTGGGTCCTAAGAACCTGGAGCCCTGCACACTGGGTTGCAAGAATGAGCAATCAGGTGTGACTTGTTGGCTTAAACAGATAATAACAGTAAATCTTCTCTAGCAGTGAGACAACTGGTGATGTCTGGTGAAAGTTGTCTCTGATACCCCAGCCCTATATAATTTAGATTCATCTAATACATTTTGTTGGAAGGGGCCTCTAGAGTTCACCTGATCTAGTCATTCCTCTCAGAGAAGGGCCAGCCTCAAAGTTTAAGCAGGTTTCACAGTATTACAACCACTTGAGTGTTGGGTATGTCCAATGATAGAGATTACGCAAATTTTCGATGAAACCCATTTCAGTACTCAATCACCCACACTAGGAACAGCATTGTCTTTTACATATAATCAGAACTTCTCTTGCTGCAACACGTGCCCACTGTCTCTTGCTCTTTTGCTGTCACCTATAAGAAGAGCTTCTGTCATGTCTATAATCACCATTAGGAAGTAAGTAAGACAGCAACCACATCACCTCCTCTTAGCCTTCTCCAAGTTGAAACCTCTGTTCTCTGATTTTTTCATCATATGCAGAATGCTGGGTTCCCAATGGAGAGGAAATCTTTAATGCGGAGTCTTCCCAAACTTAATTTATAATTCATTCCATGAACAGAATGAATTATAGACCAGTTCTAGAACAAATTTGTATACCGTACCTTCCTACAAGACTCTCATTTCAGTCATCTAGACTTCATATGCAAGGAGCATACTTGCTTCAACAACTAGCTTTTCATTCAAGCCATAAAGCAAACAACTCTCTTGTTTCTTAAAAGTAATCTGAGAATTTGCAAACTATAGTAATTACAACACATCCACTACACAGATAAAGATTTCAGAAGGGTTGGTTTTTGGTTTTTTTTACACTGTAAAACTATTGAACAAAATCCCACTGTGTTAATAGTAAAACAAAGGTAGAATTAGCAAGGTTTTATGTAACATGTAGCGATCCTTAATTTATTGTTTCCAAGTGAAGTTATTCTAACTGTGCCTAAGTGTTGCAGACAGCTTGATATGTAGGATTTCGATATTTGGGGAGGAGTAGTGAGGAGGGTGATCATTTTGTGAGCATACTTCATTTTGTTTACATGCTCTACATCGAATTTATAACTTTAGAAGCTGATCTAATTAAAAAAGTTAATCAGTTAAAGTTAATAAAAAAGATCAGAATCAATTAAAGTTAATAAAGTTAATCAGTTTTCTCAAAAAGTTTCAGCTTTCTAGGAAGTTGTACAGTAAGTGTCTTTAAATATAGAACATTAGGGAGAAAGATTGTTCTCTGGTATCTGTCACAGTGTCACTTAAAAGCTTTGATCTAAAAGGCCTTTGCTTTTATGGTTAAGAAAAAAAAAAAGAGTTTGCAAGAAATGGTGCCATTTGATGATCTCTGACACATAAATGCTGTTTCAAAGAAGCCTTGTATAGAAAACAAAAATACTTTAAAATGCCACCTCTAACAGGCTTCTGAAAGAGCACATATTTCAAGTTTGAAGAACAAAATTGTTTTTCCTCATATAAACATTCATTTAGGTCCCACTCCCACACAGCGCTGGCTCCTGCAATAAAGAGCATGACTCATATCATTGCTGGTGAAGGATATAGACTTTTCTTTCCGGTACTAAACATCAGACAGGCATCAGAACTATGAAAGTATTAACTAAGATCTATCACAAACTAGTATCCACTAACCCCAGAACAGCTTCAGTTCAGTTTCCAGACAAGTTTTTATTGTAAATGTAAACCCACTAATGTCATTTGCTACCTTAAAAGATACATTTTAAGTCACCTATATTGTCTTACCTAAAACCTTTATCAGTTAATTGAAATCAGGAAAAAAAATAGCAAATCTCTTCCTTCTTAGGTAACTTCCAGAAACTTTTATTTTAGTTCTCTTTCACATTTTCTGAGTTCCTCCCTTTTCCACACTTTTCTACTTACTTACCAACTTTTCAAGAAGACACCTAGTTGTTAGCCTACCCCCAAAAAAGCAGGATGCTGAGACACCTCTTTCTATTCTTGTAACAGCTTGACTCATACCCTCTGATTTACTCCACTATCACTCTGTCACAAACACTTCTGTAATGATCTCATCAAAGTCTTTTTTTTTTTTGCTTGTAAGACACAAAAACTGATTAATAAATATTCAGTTGTAAGTTTCTAGACAATCTTTCAGAGTGGGAAGACAAGATACATATTTATTTATAGTACGTGAATCATATTTCTGAGAGAAACACTCCTAGAATGGTGTATCTATCCTACAAAGAAGTGAATACATACATGTATCAGTGCTACTGCTCTCACAGGCAGACAGATCCACATTTATTTTCCTAAAAAGGAAAAACATGTACAACCATTTCCAGGCATTTAAAGACCCAGTCTCAGGTGCTTTGAGGACGAGGAGTACCACAGCTGTTAGCTAGTCTAAGGTCTCTGAATGAAACTGAATTGCTGGCTTATGGCAAATGAGCATTGCATGTGAATAAACTGACTGTGGTACACCAGTGGCTGAAAACCAATAAAATGACAGAAAAAATGTTAGATATAAAACAGTGACCTGGGGGTCTCAGATGGAGAGTTACGCCTAATTAAAGTAAGTGGAGTCAAACAACTCACACAATTCAAGCAACAACATCTGTTAGGAAACTAAGCAACTGAAAAAACATTTATTATTACACTGAGTTTTAGGAGCAATTCACTTCAGGCAGGTTAACTGTGTTTTGTCATGTAACTCCCAGGCATTTTTCCATGCTTTGATAATAGCAAGGCATCTATGGGATACTTAAATACAAAATGCCTTGAAACAAAGACATTTAAGCCCTTCCTGGAGAGTCAGCCGTGGTTATGCCTGTGTTCTTAGCATAGAAGCTCAGATCAGAATACGAAAAAGTCATATTTTCCTTGAATCCTGCTGCCTCGCTTCTTTCACTGAAAGTTGTTTCATCTAAAATGGGAAAAGGACTACAGTATTACAACATATCCAACTGAGAATACTTAGGTTCAAGTCATGCTTTGAAAGTTCCACGTTGGGGGTAGGAAACTCACTGTTCAGGTTTTCATTTGCCTTTCTTTTAGATTTTTCTTTTTTTTTTTTTTCCTTCCTCACAGGTACAGTGATGCAAACTCCTGCAAGTCAGACATCAGCCTCATAGCATGTAAGTAGCTGATTCACTGAGGCACAGTGGAGCCTCTCAATTGACTTTAAAAATCTTCCAAAGGAATAAGAAACTTCCTCTTTGTGATAGTTTCCTCCTTTCAGGCAAAAATAGTATCGGACAGGGAAGAGTCAGGCAATGTGTGATGGTTTCCATCTGGAATCTTCTCCTTAAATTATTTTATTCATTCTTAAAAAATAAAATTATTAAATATTCCCCTCCTTTCTTTCTCTGTGATTGATGCTCAAAAACATTGCAGAAGCATATTTAACAACACTGAGTTATTAGATTTGTTTATACAAACCTGAATGAGGGTAAGTGCTTATACCATAATTAACTCTTCATCCCTGGTTACATAACTAGGAAGTACCAGATGACTACACTTGCTTTGTTACAGGAAAGCTCAATAAAAGTAATGTAGAGTTCATACAGTGAATCATTTTTAGATTAACCTGAGTAGAACATTCTCAAGCTAAAAAAAAAAAAACCAAAAAACAAACAAAACACAAGAGAAGAAACTTGTATTTATTTATATTAATAGGGCACAAATATCTTATCTATATATATAAAGTGATTTGTGTGGTCTTTATAACAGTTAATTTCCTTCCAAAGAGACCGGAACTTATATCTTCTTACTTCTATTAATATTTTTTTTTCTTTTGCCTGTGTTAGCCATGGAGTTAATCACATACCTGTTAAACATTATACGAACAAAAATAAAAAGAACACACTCAAAATAAAATCTTAAAAGCAAAATCGTTTAGGGCTGTCACTGAACGAAGGAGAACAAAGGACTGAATTACTCATAAGTTTTTGCTTTATGATAGAGTTTTTAGTTTTTAATGCAGTTTGAGGAGATTTTGGTCATATCTCTTTATCCTCTCTTTACAAAATTGCAAAGTCTTTTTGATTGTCCAACAATAATCTTCTAATCTGGCATTATTAAAACAGTGTTTCACACTATATTTTTTTCAGCAGACTTTTCTCTCTTCTGGTTTGAACAGATCTCTGGAGAGAAAGTTTGAATATTTTTGTATAATCCACTTTAGAAATAGCCTAATTTTCAGCATCACAGGACCTGGAGGAAGTCCAGACTTTTGTGATGTTATTACTTCAGGAATGCTCACTGCTAATCATTTCTCTTTTTCCATTTCATAGACAAAAATATGTGATGTGCTCTTTAATACTGAATAGCCTCAGACAACTGGCTGAAACTTGACTGAAAACTGTGCCAAAAAGCTAAATTAGCTGGTTCTTTATTGCAACAATATATTGCCAGTAAATATATACATGCAGGCCTTTTCAACTCTTACCTTCTAAAATTTACGGTTAATTCGACAAAATTTAAAAACAGGAATTAAGGGTTTCTGTCAAAGCCTCGTATTTTTCATTTGTTTCATAGTCTTTGGACTAGAGATCAGTTGTATTAAATAAGCGCCATGTATGGTACACAGAGATACAGTGTTAGCTCAAAGCAAAACTACACGACAAATGCGCATTTTGGTCTAGATCACTCTGGTAATTCTCCCAGAGATGAGCTGGCACAGATCACATAGTGTGAGGTGGTGTGAAGTGCTCAGCCAATACACCTGACCTCATGCCATGCACATCAAAGTCTCCACACGACTCTGCGCCACAAGACACAGCCAGCAAACTGCACACGAAGTCAAAGGCATGAGCAGCTGTGAGAGAAGTTTCTACATGAAAGAAACATGGAGTATGTGGAATTTATGATTCAGCTATTCCGCATTACTTACTTAACTCAATTAACTGAAATTTCACCAAATAAATACAAACCAGGTGTTTTTTTTCTTTTTTTTTTTTCTACTACATAAACATGTCTAGAGGTGGTGAAAATAGGAGCCATGCTCCTACACAGCAATTAACCCATGACATGATTTCTTTCAGCCAAGACATCTCTTTTCTGTACTAGATGTGGAGAATATTCAGGACAGGAGTTATCTCTGTTGACCTTTCTTCTGAATAAAAAATCACTTGTAATAGAGCTACAAACTCCTTGTAAGTTCTCCCTTTAGTTATAAGTTATAGATGATGAGAGATTTGCATAAGGTAGGAAAAAATCTGCTATATCAGACTGATGTAGCAAGAATGAAGTGAAATTCAGAGACTCCAGACTTCAAGGTTAGCCTCATACCAGCTATCTGTACAATTCGAAAATTTTAATTATTTTTTCCAAAATTATAATTCTGAAACAATTTGCTTCAAAAGAAGTAAAATATTTCATTAAAATACCTTTAATTTTTTCATAGTTCTCTAAAACAAAATAAACTGTCCTGATAAGTTTCATTTAAAATCATCTATGTGTTCAACTTCATTTTGGGTATCACACTGTTAAGAGAAATGTGCCTACTGATGTTTCTGATATTCCTAGTTTTCATCTTCTCTAATACATACAGAGTTGTATTTCTCATGAAATGGCATTGAAGTTGTATTTCTATCAGAAGGAGATCTACAGCATGCTCTTGAGAGATACAGGATTTCTGCTGGCCATAAGGGATAAATTAAAACAATGAAAAAAAGAAATATGAAAACACCCTGAAACTGCAAATGCCTCACAGTTTTCATAAGGCAGAGCACTGATAAGAAAATTCAGTCTTAGATCTTTTGATGTTCCAAAATTAAATACTCTGCACCAGTTAAAAACCATGAAATGTTCCTGGGTTTAACTGATCACCATATGACATTTGAATTTTTCTCAGACTTTTTTTCTCACTAACAATTTGATTTTAATAAAACTGCAGCTTCCTTTGGGTAAACAAACAAGCAAAATAAATAAAAAAACCCACCCCTGTTTGTGATATTTGATTCATAGCTAGTTACCTTGGTAGCATTTTACATCTATTTTGTGTTAACTAGCACAGGCTGGCAGAGGAGTCTATGTAAAGTGTATAACAATCCAGCTCTATTAATAAGAACATGAACTTTAGTAGGAATGCCAAGAATCAAGCTTCTTTTCTACAACAGGCTATTATATTATGGAAATGTGTTTTCTAGCTGTTGTGCCTGTCTAGACTGCTATCAGCAGCTTGTATTTGTTATGAAAGCCTGCAGCTGGTCCATGCAAAGTTTGCTGTTTTGCAGCCCATCTGCTCAGAAGAAGAGATCTGTAACACTGCCCAGTTTGGAGTAACGCTCCCTTATCATTGTAGTTGCAGTTTCTAAATAGAATTCTGAAATAATGATGGTTACTTTCTACTTTTAGATCCCAGTAAATGAACTCCTGTCTGGGCAGATGGCTATTCGGCTGGTGAAACCAAGGCTGGGGAGTAGCATCCTTCCGTTTCTGTGGCTTGCTTGATCCCTGTAGTCCCACCAAAACTGTGATGCTGAATGTTCTCAGGAGATGAGAAGGTGTCAATGAAGCTAAGCAAAGTGTGAACAAATGGACATGTTAAATGCAGGAGACAAAAATAGAAGCCTTGGATCTTTCTGCACTATACAAATCTAATGTGCTATGACGTTCCCAGGATTTCCTGAACTTGATCTTAACTTTAGGCAAAATTTTAGTAAACAAGTCCAACACATGTTTTAGCAGTAGTAAATAGCTGTGTTGTTAGAAATTCTAGAAAACCCACATATACACTGCCCTTATTTTTTACTGACAGTAGTAGAACCATTTTTTCATTAGCTACTTATCATTTAATATTCTGAAGGGATTGAATTGACTGCAGCTTATTTAGATGAATTCTTTTATGGATATAAAAATAGTTAAGGAGCCACTTTCTGAATTACCAAAATCAGCAAAATTATTTATATTGGTTTATGTTTAGCTTGTTGTCTTGGGATTTCAACTTACCCTTATTGGTATCAATTGCAACTGACTTAAAAAGGAACTGGGAAACATTACTGAACTTATATAACAGATGTCAGTAATGAAAAGGCTATCATTTTTAGGTGCAGTTTCAGTAATGGGGCTCTGCAGCGGTCCACGTGTACTTATTCAAACTCCTGTTGACCTGAGAGAGTAAGATGATGATAAGACCCAGCACAAATGGTGTAACATTGATTGGGAATACTGATTAGGGTCATGCAGAAGCATATATGAGTCTCTTGCATGGATTACTCTTGGCTACCTTGTGTGCCACTGTGGCTTTTTCTTTTTGGTGTGTCTCTTGCCTGATTAGGTGCGATTCCTGGCACCTGCTTCTGCCTTCTTGTCCCTGTAAGCATTTGCTTTCTGCTACAACACTCGCTTGCTGCTGATCACATGCTTTCTTAGAATCATAGAATCACAGACTCAACTAGGTTGGAAAAGACCTTTAAGATCACCAAGTCCAACCATTACCCCAGGACTGCTTGCTTCTGATCACGTTCTCTACACAGATTCTTAGCCTGGGAGTACCCTTAAACTTTGTCTCATAACTTGTTAATCCAATCCTGCAGACTTGGTGCAGGTTTCTAGTATAATGAACCTGATACAAGCAGGTTATGGTGTACAATGATAAATCAGGAGAAGAAGCCAGACAAAGCAAGATATTTCAAATCCAGAAATATACTGTATAGTACTGATTTATTTTTTAATGCTTTTAAACTCAGAATTTCTTGAATTTTAGACTGGAATGAAGCTCATGAAATATTACTGTATCATGCATAATATAGAACTTAAAGTAAGGTATCATTAGATTCTCTCTTAGATAATAAAGTTTGCATAGGAAATATGTGTATTACTCTCTTAAGGATTGTATCGTTAGAACAGATGGTCTATCTACACCACACAGAACTTGACCTGGGTGAACTCTGCTCCCACATATGGTATTCCTGGGGCCTTTTGATGTAACTGTTTTTTTGTATGTGTGTGTTTTCAAAGTGTCTAAAAAACAGCAAAGGCTGAGTTGTGACCCACAAAAACATTGCTTCTATAGCATGACGCTAAATACATGTCTCATGCCCTGGGGTGGGATAAGAGGTTATGCAAAACTATATGAAAATATGAGGGCAGTGTGAGTAGTGTTGAATTGTGTTGGAAGACCAAAACATTGAGCATGGCTAAGACCAGAAACATATGCAGTAGTACTTAGAAAAAATAAAGTGGCAGTCAGCAAGCCGTAGCAAAATCAGAACAGGGAACATGGCTCACCTTCTTTCTACCCCTTTGAATGATATGCTTTGCAGGAAATTAGGAAAAAAGCAAACCCTTTTCTCTTCTAGTAAAGAACTTACATTCTTTCTGGCCTTTGCTGTTCTGTGGAAAAGGCGAAAATGAAAATAAGGCACCTCAAATACTTTCCCTTGATTTACATTCCCTGGACAGGCAGGAACTGACCTTAATTTGGCTAGGTGTGCATTGATTAGGACTGAATCCAATTAAGGCACAATCTGCTGGGGGTGGTGCAAGAGAAAATATAATATTGATTAAAAAATAAAATAAGCCTCCTCTCTCTCCTGACTGCCTTAGTTCATAATTAGCCTTCCCATCTAGCTTTCCTCTTACACGTTATGTAGCTGTCAGTCTGGCAGGAAGCTTGATCATAAGAATGCAATTAGAAATTTCAAATTAGCAGTCAAGCACAGACAAGGAATGGGGGAATCTGCATCATGCCCAGTATGTGGTTTGATTGAAACATGATTGCAGTAATGTGAGTTAAAGATTTTTAATTCAGCATAAAAAAATATCGCTGCTATTACAATTATGCTACAGTTTTGCATTACATTTTTTATATGCAGGATGACCATGAGAACCACCTGATATGCAGCAGCACATGTAGGGTCATTTCCCCCCTAAAATGTAAATCTGAAAGGGCTACTCCTGTCCACTGTGGGAATACTTTACAAAGAAAGCCTTAAAACACAAACTTGGCCAACACTGGCACTCTTAGAGCTGTGGATAGGATGTGAATCAGAAGGGGCAACATTCCCCTCCATCCCTCTTCATGCTCTTTTAGAAATGGTGTTCAGTACCATGATAAAGGATCAGATGGCAATGGGACAACACCAAGATCTTCCCAAGAAAAGCCAAGTTTTTTAAAAGGTGATGGCAACACTGACACAGTGTTTGTATCAAAAAGAAGTGTTTTTTTTTATTTTAAGAACAGAGAAACAGTTCAAATTCTATTTCATCAGCAAGTATTTGAAATTGGTTACCGCGGTAAACGAGAAAAGATGCAGCATGTTAACAGTTCATATGAGTCCAGAGAAAGACTGATGATATGAACTTGGATTAACTTTGCTCAATTTTTATTTGAGACTATCAGCATTTGGTTTAGGATTTACAAGATTGTAACGTTCTAACTTAACAATTATCATGGTATTTATTCTGGCCGTTCCTTAATTTTAAGTAAATTTCAAAACCTTTTTAGAGAGGCCTTTTTTTTTTTTTAAACAGAAGAAAAAAGTAGTAGCAAATTTGGTTTATTTTCTGAGAGAAAAATGTATTTGAACTGACTTATTGAAAACATGACTTATTTAGTATTTGAGCTCTTTACAATGATCACTGAGTAATTAGCACAAAAACCCACAGTAAACATCTTCAGCTGGTGTGCACCAGCATAGCACCATCAAGTTCACTGAGCATCAGCTCTTCAATTCTCCGATAAGCTGAAGTTCCCTCTCTTTTTCAAGCTGCAAGTTCAATAAGCTTTTATTTCCAATGACCATTTAATAGATTGCTGCGTTTCCAGCAATACATTCCATGTATTTCCATCATAACTCAGTGTTTCAAAGGAATTGTTCAGTGTTATGTGGTCTTCCTAAAGGACTTAAAGACAATAGCTCACCTTCAGATCAGTAAAAGAGAAGAAACAAGTTGCCTTTGTCTGAGGGGAAATGGTACTGGAGGCAAACCAGACAGGAGTTCAAATGGAGTGTGGGAGAGGAAATCTGAATTTCTGAGCATCTGCTGGGGCTTACGCATTGCTGCAGAACATGTTTGGCCTTGTGAACACAGAAGAAAAGCTCCCTCTTCATAAAGGCTTTCAGACATGCAGATTTTTCTTCCCATCTTGGGAAAGCAGAAGGCCAGCAGAAAATTTAAAAAAGAAAAAAAAAAAAAAAAAAAAAAAAAAAACCCCCAAATCACAAAGAAAGAACTGAGCAGAAGTAAAACCAATTGATGTAGTAAAGTTAAAGCTCTTCTTTGCATTTGGCAAATGTTGTTTACCATCTGACCATTTGTCCAAATAGCAATGGACAAAATCACGCAACAGCACCTACAAAACATGACGAGTGGGAATAGTGTGCGGGGAGTAGGGATGCCATTATAGTTCTGAACAAGGGAATCTGCCACAGAAAGCTGAAGATTTATTGATTGGGAGCTCTCTCTCATCTAGACAACATCACAGTGATGTTACCATGTTTTTGAAATTAAAATATAACTGGACTCAGAGGGAGGATGCACAATCCCTGTCTGCAATCACGCATCAGAGCTTTGAAATATTCTGATTCAAACCCCTTGTCAGGAAGACATTCAGTACTTACGCAGTACTTTTCAGTATGCTAGGGGCTTCTGGCGACAGGAAAATGACACCCCACCCCTACTCCCCAAAATAAAAAATAATTAAAAAAAGAAGATTCTTTTTAGTTTAAATCAAAGCTGGCATTTCCTTTTTTACAGTTTTTCCCATTACTGCAGAGGTTCAAGAGTTCTTTTAAAAACTGCACATATTTTGTCTTGCATTTTAAGAGAAGAAATCTCTTAGGGTTTCTACTCCTGCCTTGTACTGCAGACCACTTCTTCAGACTTAGTGATTCAGAAGAGGTAAAGGCTCTGTATCCGCAGATAGTATTTGCAGCACTTTCCTGTTCCTTTAGTCCTTTAGTCAAAATTGTTTGGCCTTCCTTAAAACTGTAATGCAAGAGACAATAAGGATCTCCCTTGAGGGGCAGGTAATAAAATCCACTGTCAAATTCACACAAAAAATTTCCTACAGATTCTTCTGTGCTCGACTTAACAATGTTGTTAGCATGCCATTAGAAGATAATTTTTACCTTTGAGGTTAGCTGTTAACCTTCTTTATGGAAATCAGCAAAGAATAAAAAAACATCTTGCCTTTTTTTTTAATTCCTACCCTCACTTAGATCTAAGAAAAATGGGACACCAACATCAGCAGGTAGGAACAGAGTGCAGTACACAGCACCACAAATACTTTCTAGAAAAATCCAACAGGAAAATATGCACCTGGAACATCTGAGAAAAGAAAAATATAGATAAATGTACCGTTACTGCTGAAGATCTAATTAAGAAATTAATTATTTGGTTTGTGTGCAAACAGTGACACAAATCCTGAAAAAAAAACGACACGGAAAAACAAAAGCCAACTTTGGTATGTCAGAGTTTAATGTTGAGGACAAGAGTTTTAAAGTGTGAGTTCCTTTTCTATTGAAAAGGATAAGCACTAAATTCAGTAAGGTGAAAAATTACCCTAAAGAAACTTCAAAATGAGTTACAAATCAAACACAAGCCAATATCTTATGTCAGATATATTTTTAAAGCAGAAACTGAAAAAAAGAACCCCAGCATCAATAAAAAAAGAGGAAAAATGCTGATCTTAACACACATTTAGATATTTTTGAATGCTCACATTCGCACTTTGCAGGAGCATCTCAGTTTGGTTTGGGGGTTTTGTGGGGTTTGTTGGGGTTTTTTGTTTGTTTTTGTTGTGGTGGGGTTTTTTTGTTTGTTTGTTTTATTAAACAAGGTTTACACAGAGTTCAGAATTTATTACAAGTAGTAATTCTGGATCAAAGGTATGTTTCCATATTTGGAAATGCTCAGGGGCTTGGGAGCCATCCTCACATTTTACCAAAGAGCTTCAGAGAAAGACGTGCAGTATGAGATTTAGATGGTTAAATTATTTCACAGAAGCGTTAGTCAAATTATTTGCTCTCTGGTGCAATCTACAGTTATAAATATAGACATGTATCTACATTCATGTGAGAATGAAATTGGGAATTTGGTGTTTCTTGCACTAGCTTGGGTTTACTTAGGACACCTTCTTACAGAATTAATTATCTCTAGTGATTTGTCAGCTTTTCAGACTTCTTAATTTAAAGCTGTTTAGTTGCCGGTGTCCTTAGTGGCTGAAGTAGCTCTATAATTGTCTGGGATGGCAACAGCAGCAGCTCTTACTTTTGCAGGATCGATGCACAGCATCTCTGTGGCTCCTTGGACACACCCTCTTCTTCTGACCAACAATATTTCCTGGCTGCAGTTCAGTAGTTTCACCTTTGACTGTTTACAGACAATAATCATAGAATCACAGAATAGTTTGGGTTGAAGGGACCTTCAAAGGTGCAATAATCTGGAGCAATAGCAAACAGAGAATGCAGTGAAGAGGGATCGCAAGGTGGGGCTGACTGTTGAAGCTGAAGAGAAGGTAAAATGCGCAGACATTGCATGAGACTGCCACAGTTACTGCAACACTAACATGATGCACCAGCGGAAACTTTTCATGGTTAAATATGAATGGTGGCTCCCAGCACATCCTCCAAGTCCCCAGTGCCTACTGCAACCCTCTGAGGCTGGAACAAAAGCAGCCTCATCTCGGAAATACTCTGTGGTTGAAACACTGACTCAACAGCTGAAGAAGCTGTAGGAAGAGGTGAGCAAACTGAACGCCATCAACAAAGGATCAACATGGGATCAATGGGTCCTTTGGCATAACTTGAACCCCATACTGCATGGAAGGAGGAGCAGGCAGAAGTTGCACCTGAACAAGCAGAGGATGCAGAATGCCAGGAAGGGGAAAGACAGAAGCTTGGAAGTAGGGGGCCAGGGGGAAAACTCCTTCCCCACTTCGCAGCTGTGCATTTACAGAGTAGTTTTAATGATCTGGTGAAAGGCAAGCAGGAACAAGTTTTCACACAGCATAGTGGGGAGACATCTGAGTTTTGAGTTGGGTTTGGACCAAATAATCTCCAAAAGTCTCTTCTATCCTACACTGTTCAACAATTCTACATTAGTATCTTTCAAATCTCAGAAATGCAGGCACAAATCAATACTCAGGATCATTTGCAGGAAGGTTAGCCTATCCTACAAGCTGGATTCAGCTGATGGTGGCAGTATCAACATCTCTGGAAGAACTGAGCTTCATGTTTCCATACTCCATTGCCCACTTTCCTTTGCCACTTAGCACATGCCACTATCCTCAAGACTGAATTTTCCAATCATATTCTCTGACGTTGCACGATATATCTCACCGCTCCAACAACTGTATTATATCCTGCTCCCTTTTTATATTAAAGAACTATGGACTGCTTGGATTATTATAATACTGCCAGTTTGGAGCAATCACAATGTTGTTTCTAAATGCTTTGTATACCACCAGTAATACTTTGAAAACAATTTGAATTTTCTTTCATTTTGTGCCTTACAAGTAGTTAAATTATTAAAATTACTGTAGACCTTAAATATCATAGCTTCAATCACTGATGTTTATTCAGAATCCATAAAAAACATCTAAGGAGGATGCATCTAAGCAGCCTGTAGAACGGACTATTTTGAAAATATTTTAAGCAACTTCAGCATTATATTAAACAGTAACCATGCTCCCATAATTCGAAATGAGGTTTTGCTTATTCCCATACTCCAGATTCTGTGAGAATTTCCTCATAGGAGGTACAGTATGCCTGATTTTTCCCATCTGATGTTATACATCAGATATCTTCAAGGACCTTTCTCTATACTACCCGAAAATGAGAAGGAAAATAAAGCCACCTGGTCTGTAGGACTCAGGGTTCAGCAGATGGCCTATGAGTCATCTGTTCTGGTAATGGCATCAATCCATCTTGCTTGATGCTCTGACAGTTTATACCTGTTAAAATCCACAGTCTTCAGAAGAGTTAATCCTCATTTAATATGACAAGAATTCAGAATGTATGTCAAATCAATCAACTCTATTTTAAGGAATTAAAACGTCTATTTTGACTTCATTTTTCCTATTTAGTCAGATCATCTATTTGCTATTATATATATATATTTTGCAACTACTAAAAGATACACTCAATACCTTTTTTTTATGCCAGCGTAACATGAAGAAATGCATAAAAATGAGCAGCAAATGAAAATAAACAAGAATGCTTTAATGAGTGAAATTATTATTTTTCTATTTTGAATTTTTAGTTAAAGTGATGATTTCATTTCTTAAAAACTGTATTTTCCAACAAAATAATATTTAACTGTAGAGTTTCAATCAGCTACAGTAATAAAATTTTGAAGATTTAAACATCTTTTTAACTACTTACTAAAAATTAAATATTTAGGGATAATTTTTGTCTCTTGGAAAAAATACATGTTTCTGCCACTGAAACCAGACCATTTTTATTATAAGCAACATATTTGCATGGAAATGAACAGATTTTTTATTCAAGGCAGCATATTTTTGCTAATTCCAATATCTTTTATTCAAACCCAATTATTTTTCAAAACCAATGCGCTTTAATTTATTTCAAGATGCTTTTTATCACGTTCTTCGTTTCACAGTCTGATGCGTTCAACTAAACTAGCAGGTATTATTTGTAGAACAAATGAATTTTCACTAAACCCATTGAAAGTTAACTTAAATGTATGCAAATTCTTTTAGCAAATTTAAAAAAGGCTGAATTTTTATAGGTTAAAGTTATATTAATGTCTTATTTTCAGAAGACATTAGATCATTTTTAATGAATTCACATTTACTAGTTGTAATAGTCACATTTATAGTGATCACAAACATACATCCAAAAGTTGGGTGGGAAGCAACTGTACTATTTCATTTAAAAAAAAAAAAAAGGCAGGGGGGGACAAAATAAATAAAAGAAAAAAGGATTATTTCTTCTTCTCACTGCAGAATTGTAAGTTATTAGGAAATTGCCTACTAAAATAAGCAGGTAATAAGCATGATTCTGCTCACGCTGAGGCAGAGAAGGGATTTTCTGAGCACCTGCTTGGTTATTTGGAGTAGTGTGTGTTTTTTGCTAGTCATAGACTAATTATATAAGATAATTCATGTCCAAACAGTCTTCAGATGATCTCCAGTCCAATATCCTGCACGGAGCATGGTATCCCACGAGATCTGATCAGGTTTTTCTGGGCCTTGTACAGTTGAGTTTTGAAACACTTGAAAGAATAGAGACTGTACAACTTCTCTGGGCAAACTGTGGCACTACCCAACTGCCCTCATGTGGAAAAGGTTCTTATGATAGATTCAGTATGCCACTCAAATGTCTATTTATGTCCATTGTCTTTTGTCTTCCTGCCCCACAAAGCTGAGATTAGCCCAGCTTAATGGGCCCTCCTTGATGTCAAGGGATGTCTGCATAGGCATGGGCTGGTTTGTCTTTCCTCAGGCATCTCTGCTCCAAACTGAACAAACCCAGCTCCCCCAGCCTCTTCTCACAGGGCAAGTCCTCCAGACCCTGCAATTTTGTCTTGAGTTGCTGCTCTCACTCTAGCTAAGTCTGTGAGAAGCGCTCCCATTTTCTATATTGCACAGCTCCAGATGCATAGCTGTAACACTGAACAGATGTGGCTTTTAGAAGCAACAGTTTTAAACAAGCCAAAATTACACAAAGACCTTTCTGGGCAAGGGATGGGGGAAACTGACAAAAATCCTGTATTTAGTGCCTGGAGGATTTAGATAAATAAAAGCAATGCTTAGACTCACCTCATTCAGCTCATTTACTCAGGCTTGCTGATTGACATACAAACATTTGTCCACACACAGATAATTCACTGTTAAATATAATTATTTTTTTTTATCTCTGTGCTTGTTTTGACAGCACTGAGTATATATTTGTCTTTCCTCGGTTTTAGTATCATCCGCTTTTCCTTCCTTTTTCTGACTTCCTCCTTGATCCTATTTGATGTGCCCCCTGACCATTTCCTTTAGCACAACAGCACAGCAGGATCCTGCTCCTGTCCTCCCTCCCTGCAGGCCCATCTCATCTTACTAACTTCTGAAACTCCCAGATCTACTCTGACAATATCTCCTAATTGTCAGATTTTTCACGTCTCTGCTCCAGCCAGTCTCACATTATACCCTCTGCAACACTGCTTTTGTGGTTTTATTTGTCTCAACTGGTCTGAACCCTTGCTATCATTTTCGTAAGTGACTTCTTTTTGTTTGTTTTCATATACTTCACTCTGCAGCATTTAGCTCAAGACGAGGAACGCAATACAGAATCAATCTATACTCCTTTGCATTCCTTTGTAAGATTATCACTAGCACCTCTACTGCTAAGCCAAGGAACTATCATTGTATAACTTCATCTTTGTATCTCAAATTATACAGATTCATCCTCTGCATCCCAACATTTTAGTATTTCCAAGATACAAGGGTTTTGTCTAAAAATTATCTCTCCTTACTCCTTATCATTTACAGTTTTTCTATTTTTGGTCCTATACACAGTCAGAGTAGTTGATTGTTGGATGTCCCTTTCAGCAGAACCGCCCTGCCCTGCCCTGCCCTATCCATCCTATCCTATCCTATCCTATCCTATCCTATCCTATCCTATCCTATCCTATCCCATCCCATTCCATCCCATCCTATCCATCTCTTCTAGCTGCCTCCTTCAGACTATGAAAAAAACAGTATGTTCGCATTTCTGACCAGTTAGTTATATGCTTGTCACAGCTACCTTTCTAAGCTGTCCTGATATACTCCTCTTCTACCTCTGTATTTTTTATATGTTAATATATATAATCACATTCTTGAAGCTCATTGCATACATAATTTTTCTATGAAAACTGACTCCTAAAAATTAGTAGACATACTGAAATAAAATTTTAAACACATTCCACACTTTTGTACAGCAGTATCATAACGGTATCTCAATTAAAGTGGAAGAGATTATAGAAGTACTTGATTTCTGCAGATATTTAGAATATTTTCATATTAGTCTGCTTTTATTAACAAATTTACAAAGTGATAATTCAAATATAGCTTTCCAGGTTGTTCTGATGATTCTCTGTAAAGACATTATAATGTCAGTGATGATTTTAAACATGTATGGATGCAGTGAAGGCATTGTTCTTTACAATTATTATCTATTTCTTGATCATGAAAACACTCCAGCATGGCAGCAGCTGAGCAGTGGCTGACTGTGCTCAGAAGAACTAACTATTAATCTTATTCCCGTTCCAGTCCTTTTCACATAATCACAAACAGAGCCACTTTATATGGAAAAACATGGAGGTAACTAATCTAAGACCAAATATTTCAAAGTTTCAGTAACCCAAAAAAGGAAACAAAATCATAATACAGATTGAATTCCTTTAAGAATGCTTTCTTACCATTTGATCTCATAGATAAAACTATTGTCTGCTCTCAGAAATAGCTGCATTTCTCTATCAATAGAACTATTTTAATAAACAACTGCAGTTCATGGAAGATTTCAATTATCAGATACGGGTATATGGTCACAGTCAAAAGAGAGAGATCAGATTATTGTCATAAAATGTACCAAAAAAAAAAGAGTTTTAATTCATTGAAATTTCTGAAAGCATTTTTAATCCATGGAAGCGTAGGCAGATCTAAGATTTATAGTCATAAATGTGCCAAAAGCATGTAGTTCTGTCTGAATTACATTTTACAGGCACTTATCTCTGGTTGTAAGAGACATGTCAAAAGGACTGCCACACTAAAAGTGCCATTGTACAATAGTTTCATCTGTACTTCCTTGTTGAAAACTCATAATAAATGTCAGTAGTGCTAGATCCTACAGTCACACAGTTTTAATATTCCAAATCATGACCATGAAGACATGAGAATTTTTTTTTTTTTTTTAAAAGTAAAGGATGATGTTTAAAATTCCTTCAGTGCAAGCTAAAATTTTAGAAATAAAAACTTGCCTACTGGAAAATGTCATTACAGAATATAGACATAAAGTGTAATAACGAAAGAGAAAAATATAATAAAGTGAGACTTCACCAGAATGAGATAGAACAATTTAATAACTAGGCGTTTACCACACTTGCTCAGAGATTTTTCTCCCTCTTTTGTTTTCAATTCCATTCATGAAAATATAGAACTGAAAATGTGTAATAAAGGTTAAAGTTGACATAATCCATGACAGCAACATAGTCTTTCATAGTGAAGGGAATTGTGTTACTGGGGAATGAGAGAAAATGGAGAGAACTGTAACATCGGTCAAATTTTAACTGGAAACAGTTTTGCTAAAGGGCAAGGATTCAAAAAGTACTTACATTTGGTTAAGAACATCTCCTTTCCTTTGTAATAGATATCCCTGATCAAGGAGAAATATAATAATCACTGTACTATCTGTAAATGGTCTCATATAAAGCAACACTGGGTTTTTTAGAATATATTTTGAATTTTTACCTCATCTTCTAAATTTGCAAACTGTTCTACTCTTGTTACAAGAGTTATCTAATACAAAAATTCAAGTTCTGACAAACTGTTTAGCCTCTAACACTTTTTATTTTGGGGGCTGGTTTCATTTTGACAAACTGGAAGAATAACTGGCCAGCTGACTGCAATTCACAGTAGAGTTCTGATTTTATTCTGATTCCAAACCTGAACCAAATGTTCAAATGCTTTCCTTTCTCAGCACAGCATAACAAAACACAAGTGATAGTGCAGTCCAAGCCCAAAATATATTCAAGTGATGCTGTCTATATGTGATTCTTCTCAGGGTGTATCAGAAGAAGTGAATGGATAGGACTTCATACATTACTTATATGGAAACTGATGGTGGTGGTGACAGTGAAGATTCTGAAATATACATATATACCTGAATCATAGCTGGAAGAGATGACCTCCTGATGTCCAATCCAGCCTCAGTTATCCTAAGATACCATAACTAGTTCTTTGTTTTTTTTAATATGAGAACATACGGAGATACTGTGCCACATCACCGGCATCTTATTTTACTGAATGTTTTTTGTTTTTTTTTTTTTTTCTTTCCAGAAATACCCAGTACCTTACAGGACTGTGCCTTTCACCTCAAAATAATAATAACAAAATTCCTTCAAAACCAAGCTATTTTTCTTTATGATGTTTTTGTCTCACTTATCAAGAAGAGCAACATTAATGTAGGTGAATATTTTCAGGTCTGTGCAGTGATTTTTGCCACAAAATATCACAGTAAACAAACAGATGAAACTTGAGAAATTCTCTTTATTATAACACTCTGTGCGGTTTTCATTAATTGCGCTAGCATTCACTTCAGTTACACTCCTATGTTTATTGTTTCACAGTTAATTTTGAAGTGCTACACTTCTAAGAAACACTAACAAACAGGGTGGAGAACATTATGGACAGAGGGGAGATTTATGGGAGGATTTATTTTCTTGACATGATAGCTTTTTTTTTTCCCTTTTTTTGCTCCATTCAATAGGAATACAAAAATATACACATTCATTCATTAATATTATGAAAGCATTAAAAAATATGTAGGTAGAAACGTGTTTTTTCCATTTGTAATTGAGTCACCGGATATTTACAGCTAAATGACATGAGAGAACTCAGTGTGTTTTATTGCCTATATACTTTTCTCTTATTCCACATCTTTCCCTTCAGCACACATATACAATACAGTCAGTGTGTTTTCACAGCCACCAGGAGGAAGTGATGGAGAGGAAAGGTAAAACATGTTCTCTTTGTAACTTTTTCAAATATTCTTAATGCAGCAGTGATAGATACCATGTAATCCAGGTGGGGTGAAGCTTTGTACCACCCCCTCCTCTCCACCAAGCTGGAAGGCTGCTCACCTGAGCTGCAGCTCCAGAAGAAGTTAATTATCTCAGTTTTAGTGGCAAGGTTAGATTCTAGACAGCTCCTTATGTAGGCACTGCGAGTTTTACTTTCTGTACAGCAGACAAATGTGTTTAATAGTAATCTACTTCTGACTTTCCAGCAACTTGATGTGTTGTGATTATATTTACACATACTATTAGTCTAATGTCAGGCATATCGGACCTATTATTATTGAACGTATCAACACTGGTACCATGTGATACCAGAGGTAAGGTAAGAGGTAAGAAATGGATTCTCTCCTTTAAACCAGAAAAAGGGAAATACTCTACGCAATCAAAGTCACTTGTTGTACGAGTCAAGATCCTCAGAAAAGGCTATTGTGTAAATTCCAGTGAATGCAGGAATTTATGCAGGATGACTGAAGCTTATTTCTTCAGACTGGCAATACAAGTGGAAGGTTTGGAAGTTTCTGAATCATAGTCCTTTATATAAATGAATAGACACTAAGAAAAATATTTGCAAACATGACACTGACAGCATATTTTCATTAACATGCAAAACACCTTGCATCAAATGTATCAGCATTGCTATCTAAAAGCTTAAACAATTCTCCTGCTAGCAGATGACTGGTAAGACCAGTTCCAGTTTTCAATGAAATCAATTACAAGTCTCCTGCTAGCTTCAGTGGGATATGGATCATGTCCACAGTACATCATGCCATGCAACTTTTATTATAATTCTGTAGCCTTTGTTAGGTTAAAATACACAACTTCTGAAAACGCAAGCGAAGCAAAGTCTCCATCTTGGTCCCTCTAAAGGTGTTAACATACACCTTTAGGCACACCACAGATACTGTAAGCTAAGTAAAATCCTAGCTCTTGGTTTCATACAATAAAATCTTCTGATACTCATGCTCAGGTCTCCTGAGTGTGAAACAAAAGTAAGTTACAAGGAGATCTGTAACTGCCTAGGCAGAGCTCAATTCTTATTTGCAACATCTGTAAAAAAAAATATTATTGGATCTATGGAATAGAGGAAAATAAATAAAAGAGATAACTCCCTCCTGAGAGTGCAGAGAAAATACAACTACAAAATACACACAAGACAATGGTGTATAAGGGTAAGGAACTGTATTAAAGGATAACAGACTTCCTCCGTTTATAAAATGCACAGCTGGTTGCATTGCAACTGTGCATATGGAACAGATACCTGCTTTAGCTTAGACAATATCTGTGTTAATATCAAGTAACTAATTAAGATACTACAGCTAAATTAGTTCTTAAAAGTGAGGATGAGGAAATTCTCTGTCTTTTATGAGCTCACCTACTCGGTGGATATACCTTGTCATTTCATAATAATATATAAAGTTATTACTGATGTACTGTATAGCATCAAGAAACAGACAAAGTAACAGATCCTTTAGGATTTCCACAGTTATGGTACAAATGTAAGAATTATTTAGGAATAAAATTCAAATCTATGAAATTAGAATTAGAAAAAAAATGTTCTCAGTGTTGTTAGTTTTGCTGTCAAATACAGATAGTTAAAAATTCTTGATAGAACAGCCTTGTTTCAAAATGTACTTTTGTTAAAAATGAAATTGAATAATGTTGATTTTGATAAAATTTTAATCTGAGGAAAAGTTAAAAAGAATCATACAAGCTTTTCTGGTTTGTTCTTAAAATACTGAACAACTTTGTTATGCTAACAGTTACATTTCATTTTTCTTATTTGTTGCATTTCAACCTCTACAGTGATGCATTAGTTTTGGTGATTACATGCATACAATATTATAAACATTACATAAGTACCAGAATGTGCTGTGATACTAAACCAGAGTAATTTACTTTATTGAAACACAAAAAGATCAAACGATCAACATTTGAGAGAAATTGTGGAAAAATCTTCTTTTTTGTGAAAAACTTTCTCTTGTATCAAAATGTCGCATTTTTCCATTAAATCAAAATTCCAAATACCACTAATTTTGGTAAAGCTTCCAGAAAACTCATTATATTCCTGAGTTCACAGCATGACTTCTGTGATTCTTTTAAATGTAAAACAATGTAAAGGATTTGACGAAGTGACACATTGTGTTGCTCTTGAACAAAGTGACATGCTCTTAAGATATTAATAAGTGAGATTACATGCATACTGGAGAAAGCATAAGCATATGAGGAAGAATAAAGACCCAAAGAAAACACCATCACCAGTCGCTTAAAACAACTGACCAAGAGGACACTTGTTTTAAGCAAATCCTTGATCTTCTTTCCTTCTCAGTGAAGACAAATAGATTGGCTTAGAAAATGGAGCTGGACTAGTGGGTAAGAATAGAGTAACTTACTTGGTCACGATCCTGCTTTTGCATTGCCCTCTACATTACAAATCATAAATCCCCAGTCACAGTTGGAGAGAAATTTTAAAGCCTCCTACAAATTAGGTTACACATAGGAGAAAATCATATTCATGAATGCCTACCAGCTGTTACGCTGCATTAGGTGTGCTCCTGCAGGACAAGTCTAGTTCATCCAAGAGGAACCCAGTTTGTGTTCTCCAAGCCTGCTCTGTGATGCGAGCCAAAGTAGAGTTAGGGTGGATGATAAGGAGATTCAGTTCAAAAGTGTACTCTTGAGATGAATGAAAATGCTGCTGTAGATGTAGCCTCCATCTCTGGGTCAGATACAATCCACACAGAGAATGCTCAGCAAAAAAGTTAAAGCTATGGCCATGTTTTGTGTCTCTTAGCATGGGAAAAGTGACAGCACTGCACAGCTTATGGAAAAGTTAGCCTAGATGCTACCAGAAGAGAAAACATCAGCTTTTTTTTGCATATGTAACACTGGTCTCTGAGCATATAAAAACCTTATGAAAAATTTTCTATACTTCTGTCTGCTTGCCAAAATATTTACTGCTGAAATACATGTTTCTCAGAGCAAAAAAAAAGGAATTAAGCATGGTGAGATAAGGCATACCAGTGACAGAATATCTATGAGCAACTGATGGAGCACTGAATTGGCTGAATTCCCACAATTCTGGGATTTTAGGAATAGGCATGAGTTGCAACCGTTATTACCATACTGAGATGACAGCCTTTGCTCAATTGCTTGTGGTATCTAAGCCAGACAGATTTGGTATTAAGA
Source organism: Coracopsis vasa (assembly GCA_026283785.1). NCBI lineage: Eukaryota > Metazoa > Chordata > Aves > Psittaciformes > Psittacidae > Coracopsis > Coracopsis vasa. Next base: position 5,642 of record JANHGB010012761.1, on the reverse strand, counting down.
GAAGTTTTCGTTCTATATACAGCAGGTATATAAAATATTAACAAGCTTGGCTGTGTTAAATAAAAAATAATTAGCAGTACTCATTTTCCTCATGGCAGATCTTAGTCTTGTTGTTACGCTGCCTGACTTATTAAGACTTCAGTAGTCCAAATGATAATTTAGTATATATTTTCCTTCCAGTTGCATTAACAGTTAATGAAAAGCTGCTGATCGTTCACTGAATATTTGTATCACAGGAGATGGATCGTTAAATCTTGATTTTTTTTCTAGTCTGCAAAGAATGCATATTAACATTTTAAAATATGCACATTAATTCAAGCATGTTGTACAAATATCTTACTCCAAGGCAGAACCATCTGGCAAAGACAACCAAACTTTCACTTTTTTTTTATTACAGATATATATGCATGCATGTAGGTAACAAAAATATGTAACTATATACATATTTCAGGGATTGCTCAATTGCCATAAAGAAGGAAGGATTTTCAAGAAAGTTTAGGAGAAACTTAAAACAAATCTCTTCAGTTTATTGATGTGTTACTGGAAATGATGATCAGAATGTGAATTATTCATAACCCAGAACTGTCAGAACTTAACTGTAAATACCTGAGGGGATATCTACTCAAAGCAGATAGTTTTGGGGTGTTCACATTTCAGCATAACATTTCCAAGAATCATATTTTTGAACAGTAAGTTGCCTATGATGCTAAATTTGGTGCAGAAGAATATAGAAATGTTTTTCATAAAGAAAAAGTTTGACTAGAAGAAGAAAAAGTAGCATTTCTGTGACTTTCACAGATAAAAGATGATGAAGAAATGTAGAAAGGGAATTTCTGGGTGAGACTTCATAGTTAGATAGGCAGGATGACATATCAAAAGGTAATTATACCATTCTAACATCAATATCAATATACAGTGATACACAAATCCCAGATAATCCTACTATGGTCAACTATTTTATTACATTTGGAACTGAAATTTTTGTTTCATTATTTGGTTGCTGAATCATAGAATCATAGAATAAACTAGGTTAGAAAAGATCTTTAAGATCATCAAGTCTAATTGCTATTCCAGGACTGCCAAGTCCACCACTAAACCATATCACTAAAAATGCTTATTTAACTATTAACGCACACACACCACACACCCCCATTTTGTATTTTGACCATTTAAACCCTGTTTTATTTTTCTTCATGTCTTTTGTTGTGATTAGTAGTTTCTAGTTGGCACTCAAATGGCTTCTTTATTCCTCACCATGTTTGAGGATAAGCATTTTTTTTTTCAAGTTCAATACAGGTTTTAATTTTTCAGAGACCATTACCTCAAAGGATAAATTACAGTGGAATGAGATTAGCACACAGCAAAGGTCTTCACTCAGAAACATTGCAACATAAGCTGTTATGGCTGAAGGAGGTAAAAGACAAAGAGAATGGTCTATTACTCAGATGGTGAAGGCATGGCAGGAGAAGGAATTTGCAGATACTTCTAAAAAGAAGGGAGACAAGGATGCCTGGGCTATTTAAAATTAAGTGTGACAAGTCTGCCCCCTGAGGTTTGCAGTGTAAATTCAGCACAGATATGAGAGAATCAACTCAAACTAGTGATAGATTAGGAAAGGCACAATGCAAATGTTAAGGTCTAAATGGAAACTGTCTTGTCAGGACTTCAACTCAATGTCAGTGCATTGCTAATCTTAATCCCCATATTGCACTTCCTAATCATTCCATTTTATGTTTAAGAAGACTATATGGTAAAAATGTGTCATACTATCCATTTCTTTGAGCTTATTTGTGCATGGACATCTCAGGATTGTGAAAATTTGTGTCTTTCTGGTGAAAAACTTCAGCTTCCTTTCCTTCTCAATTTATACAACCAACAGCTTTGCTTTATTCTGGTCACTAGAGTTATTCTAATTTACATCAATCAGCATTTATATCTAAAAATAGTTATTCTAATTTAGACTTATTCTAATTTACATTAATCAGCATTTATAGCTAAAACTCTTTTACCAACTACCTCATAAAAGTAACGTGGATATTCATTTCACCTAACTCCATAAATCTAACCTTATTCATCTCTATCTATGCAGGTCACCCTAGGCCCCCATTATAAAGAACAGAAAAAAAATCAGTCACTTTTAGGATACAATTCATCTAATTTGCTTTCAATATCTACCTTAAGGTGAGATTGATTATGCTTTAATAATACATATAAGGAAGGTCAAAAGTGACTAGTTAGATGAAGACATCCACATTCTACATCTTGTATTTCATTAGATTTATCTCTGTCTTAGTTTATCTCTTTCTTACAAGTGTTAGACGAAACAGAAATGCTATGGGGAGAAATCAATGCGATTTTGAAACAAAGTACACCAAAAAGGTTTGAGTCCATGTGTTTATCACCTGAGCTTTGTATTTTGATCTCATTAAAGGACCAGAATTAAACAACCTTTTAATTCAGGACTTGTCTGTCCCTCCGTTTTCTATTGCTTTACCATCCCAAGTAGCATTTTTAAATGTAATGCACATGGATTCTGTTGTGCTAAACCTCAGAAAGACTGTTTTCTGATATAGTACCTATTCCTTAAGAAAGATTGCTTCTGTGAAAAGTAAAATAGCTTTTCTGCCTAGAGATGGTGCAGAACTGTACTTATGATCCTGTTTCTGACTGCAGTAGGTCACGTTCTGGTACCATGCGCCGAAGTGTAAAAAAAAAAAAAAAAAATCCTCTTTCTGAGGCACAGATGGAATATCCAGCTACGTCTGTTCTTTGGGAAGCCACACCTCTGTTTGTGCTCAAGTTCACCAAAGTTATCTGGTTATCGGTCACATTCATGTTATAGACGTAAGTATTAGCATCTTTTCTTTATCAGTTACATCATGCCTTGCTTCAAAAGCAACCAATTACCAACACACAAACTCTTAAAGATCACTTAGTTCCAATCACCCTGCCATGGGTGGAATGGAATCATCTTACCTACTCTGACACATCTAAAAGCTTCCAGTCTAACCTTGCTCCGTAGGTTTCTTCTCTAATTAACGGAAAGGAAGACACGAAATCAGAAGTAAACTGTTATACCTCTCTCAGAACTTCAGGCCGTGTGGTAGCATGGGAGAAATTGTATGGAGATGGTTTAAGACCATTCTCCTTTTTTTACTGCCTGACGCAACATCATACTGGTGTCTCTTGCTCCAGTTTTTCTGCATTAACCATGCCTGTTAGCTTACTTGATACTCACACCACAGTGTGAGCCCCACAGTGCGGACAGAGTGAATGAGCTTTATCCTGACGTAATGTAAGATTTTAAATTTACTCTTTGGAGTTCTAAGAATCTGTTATTTACCTATTCAAGCATGATGAATCAGCCATTGTGTTTTAAGAGATTATTAGTGAAAAAATATTAGTAACTAGAATACATTCAAATAAAGTAATGGTGGTTTAAATCATCATTCTTGATTCATATATCATAGAATCATAGATTCATCGAACAGTTAGGGCTGGAAAGGACCTTAAGATCATCTAGTTCCAACCCCTCTGTCATGGGCAGGGACACCAACCATAGCATTGAGGTAAGACAAATTGATGCTATCTGGTTCAAACTATGAATTATCAAATGAATATTAACCAAGGTAAAAGATGACCTTTTTTACTGTGTCCTAAATGCAGTCCATATTGCTGCTCCTGGTGCTATTATTTCTGAAACATCAGACAAAAGTACAGGTAAAATGATGATTTTATTATACCAATCATTTATAGTTCTGTTAGAAACTCTACTAGTGTCTCCTCTAAGACCTTTCTACCTATTACAGATTAATGATATTCAAATTACCTGCCTTATAGCTTCTTATTTCAATTTAACTCTCTTTATTTACACCTACAGGAACAATTAATTATACTGGGTTTGTGTTTACCAGCCAAACACAGAATTTCACTTTTAGTTTGGATTGGTGATAGACAAAACTTACAAATATTTTCCCCTGAGGTGTGTAACAAAACGTGTCAGACTTCGTAATTCATCACTGAATGGATGAACTTACTGGTGATTCAAAGACGTCTACAAAGACAGCATTTTCAAATTTGTTCTACTTTATTGTAAGAATGAAACTAAAAGATCAAAGCATCAAAAGGATGATTTTTCAGAAGTATAAAGTAACATTAAATAATAGATTACAAGAAAGGCCATTGCTGCTATTGACTGGCTTTGATTGTCACCTTTGTAAGCTTAGGCATCAAGAGAACATTTTGCAGAATTCTTACTGAAGCGATAGTACATTAAAAACATAACTCAAGTTATACCTCATCTTATTGCTTCACAATGTTGAATTACATCCCATACCACCACAGGCTACCCTTATGTGAGCAATATCTAAATAGCAATGAAATATTAAAGACTGTACTACCCCTGCAGTTCCTAGTATTAAGAACAAACAAACAAACAAACAAACCAAAAACAACCCAAACAAAAGTAAATAAAAAATTGCATACGATAAATGAAATCTGATGGATCAAAATCTGTGTGATACTTCCATATCAAGTTATTTAATTCCCTGCAGTCATATGCATTAATTTCAGTAGTGGATTTAACAGTAGTAAGGGACTTTAACCAAAGTGAGCTTTAAAATTGTTTTTTCTTTTATTCAATTGATAAAATTCAATGTATATTATATTACAATTTCTTCAGTAGTGCCTTTACCTAGATGTTCTTTCTTATTCGTTACAGATGTGGAAAATTTTGCTAATTATCAGCAAACTGTATTTCAACTGTCTACAGTAGAGCCTAGTTGGTTTTCATCAAATAAAGACTTGCCCATAAAATAAGCCAGTTGCCTTGTAACAAAAAGTACTCATTTTGACACAGTGAATCAAAATATTTTTAAAGTAAAATAATTTGGTGTCCTAACATTCTATTTCCCCAGTGTAACAGGGGAAAAACAAAGTAAAATCAAAATCTGATCTTGGGTTTTTATAACAGTATAGTATATCAGAGTACGTTGGTCCACTATATCTGTTCTGTGATAGATAAACAAAGGTTCACCAATAATCCATATGAGATGCTCAAAATTTATCGAGTCTGACAAATCACTTCAAAATAGTATGTTTTATTCGCATGGACTGAATTTAAGTCAGTCCATGCTGACTTATAAATTAGCTGAGTCCTCTCAAAAGGACACAAAAGGTTGGATAAAAAGACAGAATAGAGATATTTAGGATGAACTACCTGAGAAACAGAAAGTACTGCAAATAAACACAACGGTCTGAGGTTTCAATGAAAGTTCAAAGCCAGGAGGAGTTCAAATGAGTGATGACTCATTTAGATATTTTCAAAGAATATACCAAAAGAGTTGCCTGGAAAAATAGAATCATAGAATCATAGAATAATTAGGGTTGGAAACGATCTTAAGATTCCAACCCCCTGCCATGGGCAGGGACACCTCCAACTAAACCATGCTATCCAAGGCTCTGTCCAACCTGGCCTTGAACACCTCCAGGGATGAAGCATTCACAACTTCCTTGGGCAATGCATTCCAGTGTCTCACCACCATAACAGTAAAGAACTTCTTCCTTATATCCAGTCTAAACTTCCCCTGTTTAAGTTTGAACCCGTTACCCCTTGTCCTATCACTACAGTCCCTAATGAAGAG